>BLKR01003083.1:0-162350 GCA_011170035.1 Teleogryllus occipitalis | reverse complement strand
GAGGGGAGAGAGAGGAGAGGAGAGGGGAGAGAGAGGAGAGGAGAGAGGAGAGGAGAGAGGAGAGGGAGAGGAGAGAGAGGAGAGGAGAGAGCAGAGAGAGAGGAGAGAGAGAGGAGAGAGAGAGAGGAGAGAGAGAGGAGAGAGAGGAGAGAGGAGAGAGAGGAGAGAGAGGAGAGGGAGGAGAGAGAGGAGAGAGGAGAGAGAGAGAGAAGGCCCCGTAAACCAGCAAGTCTGGCCGGCGGAGGTTCTAGGTTCGAGCCCCGACGGTGGAAGGGTTTTTGACACTAGCTTATCAGCTAGGTCGAATTCAGTTGCTGTCTGGAGGAGAATTCCAGCGGCCGGCTGCTCTGATCGGTATTTTTTCCGTGGTCTCCGATCAACACCAGGCGAATGCCGGAGCAGTACCCTAACAAACGGGCCACGGACCGCGCGCGAGATTTCCTTCCCCATTCCTTGTCCTATCCTCACCCGCTAAATAAACAGACTTTCATTTACATGAACTATACTACCATATATTCCGGGAGAACGGTCGGGAGCTTAGAGCTTGTCCCGGCTGGAGTGGTGTCCCACTGGCGGGAGATGCCTGGTTGAGGAAATCCCTGCAAGCCGATGTATATCGGCGCCGAATCTCGCCAGCCAGCGGGGGAAGATCACCGCCACCTCTCGCGATATAGCATTCACTACACTTACGGGACTTATGACCTTATCAGCTGGCGCGCCCGGAATCATTTATCATTCAATTATTAAAAGCAGGGAGTCCGACGCGCCAGGCGAGCTCGGCTTGGCTCGGCTCTGCACGGCTCGACATCCGAGCAGCCTAAATCGCTCATACGTATGGACTTTCGCGAGGTGGGTTCGGAATCCGGTGTACAGAATCAGTCTGCACTTGCTGGTTAGTGTACGTTAGTATACGCTTTCCAGTAGACCATCTGTAAATCTTTTGGCACTTAGCTTTCATTTGTAGGTTTAGAAGGTTTTAACTGCTATAGTCATGGTTAGGACCCGTGGATGGGATGGTAAGGAGTGATAAGGGATTGTAAGGGATTTTAAGGGATTATAAGCTTTTGTAACGGATTGTAGGGGATGTTAAGGGATTAAAAGGGTTGGAATGAGATGAAAAGGGATGAAAAAGGATTCAAACGTATGAAAAGGGATGAAATGGCATGTCAAGACACGGATAGGCATAGAAAGGCATGGAAAGGCAAGGAAAGCAATGGAAGAGCATGAAAAGGCATGGAAGGTCATGGAAGGGCGTGGAAGGGGGTGGAAGGTGATAGAAGGGTTTGGAAAGTCATACAAAGTCAAAAAAGGCTGTAAAGGCAAGAAAATGTAAGAAAACGCAAGGAATGGCATTAGCAAGGTAGAGAAATGCGTGAAAAGTGAAGAAAAGAGAGGGGAAGGGATACAAAGGGATGAGAAGACAAGAGAAGAGAAGATATCGCGAACAATCCATCGTCAGCATTCTAGGGTGCTGCTTCGGCATTCGCCCGGAAGTAGTCAGAGAAACTCCTGCCCAGAGGAGTCGACCTTGGAATTCTATTCCGGCAGACGCCAGAAACACACAGATATTAAACACATCAAGCGAATTCTCCGCAATCTGACAGGATCGACCGGCGGGCGACCCGTCACCGGTGCTCTCGACCGCAAGACAGCTTTTTCGTCTTTCTTGTTTACAATGACTACCTAGTGCACACTTCTTTAGGCCTGAAAGCCCCTTATTGTTGATTCCGGAAGGCAAAGATTGATTGATTTTTCGTGTTTCCGGGTGCGTCAACTGCTTTGGTCATTAGTTCCGTTAGTGTAGAGCATGTTCTTTCCCGGGAGATGGCAGTGATCTTCCCCCGCTGGATGGTGAGATCCGGCACAGACCTACCGCCGCTAGTGGAGTTTCCCCCTAACCAGGACTCTCCCACCAGCGGGGTACCGCCCCAGCCGGGACAAGCTCGAAGCTCCCGACAGGTCTTCCGGAATATGTACTAGTGTAGTGCGTGTTAGTGTAAGTGTGTGTGTGTAAGGGGAGAGGATAGGAAAAGGAAGAGGAACGACAGATCGCGCGTGGTCCGTGGCCCGTTTGGTAGGGTACTGCTCCGGCATTCGCCTGGTGTTAATCGGAGAAACCACGGAAAACTACCGATGAGAGCAGTCGGCAGCTAGAATTCTCTTTCCAGATAGGGCTGGAATTCGACCTGGGGCTGAAAAGCTAGTGTCGAAAATCCTGCCGCCATCAGACTCGAACTGGCGACCCCCCGTCAGAGGCGCCGCAGCACATCAGTTGATGCACTGAGCTACCGCTCCTGGTGGGCGGCAAACACTTTTCCTCCTGTGGAGGTGCAACCCTTTCCTCCTTGATTCTCAACTAGAATTAACCGTACAGTAAAGTAAAGTGATACAATTAACAGTACGATTCTTGAGTGCGCACGCGCGTGTGTGTGTTTCTGTACGTGCATGTGCGTGTCAGTGTACTCGCATACATTTTCTTTCTGCATAGTTCATTGATTGATTGATGATTCAGGGCGCGTCGCCTACGGTCATTTACCCTGCGCAATGCAATGCTTTATCGCGGAGTAGGTGCGGTGATCTTCCCCGCGCTGGCAGGTGAGATCCGAGGTACGACGTACGTCGACTCAGGGAGGGGGATTTCACCGCTCGTACCTACCACCGGCGCACCGCTCCTCTCGGCACAAGCCCTGAGCTTCCAAGTAGTCTCCGTGGTGGGATGTGGGGTATAGTGCTCGTGTGTGTGGAAATAGAGGGTGAAGATAGGAGAAGGGTTCAGGAAAGATAGAACGCATGCGGTCCATGGCCCGTTAGTTAGGTTTGCCCCGCATTCGCCTGGTGTTGATCGTAGAAACCACGGAAAACTACCGATCAGAGCAGTCGGCCGCCAGAATTCTCCACCACACAGCGACCGAATTCGACCTAGCTGACAAGCTAGTGTCGAAAATCCTGTCATCGTCGGGAGTCGAACCTAGACCACCCGGTCAGAGATAGTGCAGTGGCATCAGTTGATTCATTGAGCCATCTCTCCGGGATTTATTTGCATATGTATACAAATATGCATACGTATAAGCATGTATACGTATACAAGAACTATATCGTACTGTTACACACTCCATGTGCATATATTAACAACATACATATGTACACAAGAATGCACACGTACATTTACACATTCATATGCATATTTACAAACATACATATGTATACAGGGGTCCTGGCTTATCCGCAGCAAATCCTTCCACCGTCAGGGCTCGAACCCTAGGACCACCCAGTCAGAAGCACTTCAGTGACATCATTTGATGCCTTGAGCAACCTCTGCCGGTCGTCGCTGAAGTTCAGTTGAGCCGATTTAGCTGCCGACGTTTTTCGTACAATGCCCCCACCGTGCCTCCAACTCGTGGAGTTGAGTCTCCTCCTTACGGCCTTCACGGGCGCGAGTAAAGACGCCGAGCGCGCGCGAGACGGCGCTGCATCTCGTTCGACTGCCGGAACAAATGACAGGCGCTTCGACGGGCGACGGCTGAGGAGGCAGGTGGAGGCGGACGCCCTTATCAGCGAGGTGCGACGTCTCTGCAGGGCTTGATTTGTGGCGCAACGCGACGGAACGGCGGTTCGCTACCACGGAAACGAAATACGAAAAGAAATAAACAAAAGCACATAGCAAACACTTTGTGACTTCCATTTTTAGTTCGACTAACTTTCGAAAAATCAAAATGAAATAATTTTCCTCCCAACCGCATCATTTCTAAGGATGTAATGAATATATTAGTAGTAAAAACTGATAAAATTTCATTAAAAACCCGAATTTATAATTATTATTACTACTACTACTGTTATTTATTATTATTATTATTATTATTATTATTATTATTATTATTATTATTATTATTATTCACAGGGCTTGATTTGTGGCGGAACGCGACGGAACGGCGGTTCGGGAACGAAACACGAAAAGAAATAAACAAACAAAACGCAGTTGGCAAACACTTTGTGACTTCCATTTTTAGTTCGACTAACTTTCGAAAAATCGAAATGAAATAATTTTCCTCCCAACTGTATCATTTCTAAGGATGTAATAAATATATTATTAGTGAAAATCAGATAAAAGTTCATTGAAAATTCGAATTTATTATTATTATTATTATTATTATTATTATTATTATTATTATTATTATTATTATTATCACTATTATTATTCACAGGGCTTGATTTCTGGCGGAACGCGACGGAACAGCGTTCCGGTACCTCGGGAATAATTATTCAATTACATTATAAATATTTAACTATTTCTATTAAATCATTAATGAATTTGGGAAGCGTTTCGGGACCTAAAATTTTATAAATCAAGCACTGATTTTTCTTAGAGAGTCAGTGCTATCACTGTTATAGATATTAAGAGTATTTATAATTAAATTACATTTTAAATAAATAACTATTTCTATTAAAGAGAAATAAATTTGGAGCCTTTTTGAGAACATTTTGATAAGTTCCAGGGCTGTCATGTGAACACACTAAACTTATTTAAATGATGTAGTTGTTCATAGAAACCATCTCAACTCAGCAGTATTTTTCGGGAATGGTTAACCACCACTAAAACGCAGTTTGCGTCTTATTTTTCTTCTATGCTAATCCAACTCGACCGAATTTTTCATAAATCGTTAACCCTAACTTGACCTTAGTTTTCATGACCAATTAAATCCATCTCGGCCATATTTACTTCATGGCTAATTCAAACTCGATCGTGTATTTTTAGCCCCAACTCGTCCGCGTTAATATTTATCGTCAATCTCAACTTGAAAATACTATTTATTTTATTGTCTTACTACGTAAGTAGTAACAAGAAACTTTCGTAATAGTGCGGCGAAAATCTGCCATTTTTAAATAGAAACATTCTCATTCCCGGGATCTGGAAACGAAAAAGTAAATGAATCTTATTCGTATACGTAGTAAATTACTTCCTCTAACACGTCTAGTTAGAATTCACGTATTGTAAAGTTCTTGCTTCCGAAAAATCGATTGACGGCAAAACATCTCCTTGTTCGTATAAGTGGTCAATACTAGGGCCAAAATCATTGTGACAATTTTCTCCAAAATTGATATTTCCCGATCGATCTGACTGTTGTCGCGGCCTCTTAAATTTCAAACAGATATTTTGAATTTTGGAGATACTTTAGATTTTCAAAATTTTCTCAAAAATGGCTCCAAATTTTATTTTTAAACTTTTTCCTCTGATAGATCAAAAAATACGTAAAATAAATGTAGATCGAAGCATGTTCAATTGAGTAGATTTTGCATAATACTGCGTGAAACAGGCAATTTTTTTAACAGTTGTTTCCTCAAAAACGACTTCACATATTTTCTTTGTTTTTCCTCTTATTTTGCGAAGAACTCTAAAAAGTTGGGTGCTGTTGCCATTTGCAGTGAACTCGGCATTATTGTTCTTGAAAGAAATTTGCTTTAAATAATAAGATTAAAGAAAAATCATATACAATTATTTTGAAAAAATAGAGTCACGCCTTGAAATCTCTGCTTCAAATAAATGCAACTGATAAAAAATGTCTGGAAACTACTCCGTTTTTTTTCCTCAGAAAGAGCAAAAGACGCTCAATAAAACAGTGCGGGTCTAATTTTCGTTAAACTCTCTGAACTTCTGAAAATTGCATAAGTATGAAATAATGCAAGAAGGTATGTGCCATTGTAACACCTCTAATTGTGATTGATTGATTAGTGATTCCGGGCGCGTCAACTACTGATGTCATAGTCATGTAAGTGTAGTGGATGGTTTTCTCCTCGGGAGGTACCGGAGATCTTCCCCCACTGGAAGGCCAGATCCGGCGCCGACCTTCCGCCGACTAGCGGTATTTTCCCCAACCATGTATCTCCCACCTGCGGGGCACCGCCCCAGCCGGGAAAAGTTCCAAGTCCCCAACCGATCTCTCGGCATGTGTGGTAGTGTATTGCATGTTGGTATAAGTGTGTGTGTGTGTGTGTGTGTGTGTGTGTGTATGTGTAAGAGATGAGGATAGGACCAGGGAGAGGAAGGAAAGATCGACCCCGGTCCGTGGCCCGTTTTCTGAGGGTACTGCTCCGGCATTCGCCTGCTGTTTATCGGAGAAACCACACAAAACTACCGATCAGAGCAGCCGGCCGCAAGAATTCTCCTCCAGACAGCAACTGAATTCGACCTTGCTGCGAAAATCCTACCGCCGTTGGGACTCTAACCAAGGACCTCCCGGTCAGAGGCACTGCAGTGACATCAGTTGACACACTGAGCCACCACTCCCGGTCACATGGATGCAAGAGACTTTCACTTTTGACTAATAATCTTTCGCCGGCCATAATATAAGGCACCATGGGCCGCCAGTTAGATAACCCTGTTCTATAACATCCATAATATCGTGCTTCTATTGAGTGAAGGCTCTCAGGTTAGATCTAAAAATCTACTTTTTTCTGATACAAAAGAGAAACTTTAAATTTGTAAAAACGACGTAATTCAGAAACAAATGACAATAGCCACCTTTTTAGTGCATCAGAACCTTTGACCTGCAGCCGAGCGTCAGAAATCCAGGACACTCCCTGTTTACAATTGCCAGTAATGACCTCCCGAAGCTACAACAGCGCTGAGAGTTTGGAATTGTCCGTAAAATTGCGGCAATATAGAAACTGCGACGACACTACAGAAAACATTTTCGACGGGTATCTACACTTCTGAAGCCAAAATGGAAAAGGGAGTATTTATTGCTAAAATTAAGGGAAACAGGCCGGTGTGTTTGAATGATTCACCTCTATGTATATGTTTGTGTATAGGTAAATACACAATGTTTGATCTATTCATTTCGCAAAGAATTGATAATTTGATGTCACTTGGACTTTTCTGGCCAAATTAAGTCCTCCATTAACTCGGAAGCTACTACAAAGTTTGATTAGCTTCTGAGAAAGCAGCGATTACAAAAAACAATGTCGTGCCTCACCTAGCAGTCAGACAATGTCTAAACTGCCTCACCCAGGGTTCCCGTCACAAGCAATCTACTCCAGGAGCAGTCTTCCAGGAATCTCAACGAAGGAATCAGGGAATTCAGCAGATATGCAGTCTTCCAGGAATCTCAGCGAAGGAATTGAGGAATTCTGTAGAGATGCAGTCTTTCAGGAATTTCAACAAAGGAATCGGGGAATTTGGCAGAGATTCAGTCTTCCAGGAATCTCAGCGAAGGAATCGCGGAATTCGGCAGAGATGCAGACCTCCCTTCCTGGGAAGCAGAGCCTTCAAACACTCGCCACAAAAATACCACGTGCACAGCCGCGGCAGAGTCCGCTCGGCATTCAACTGTTCCTGCTCGCGCATATTGAGCGCCCACCGCCAGACAGCGTTGCGGTCGATCTCCAACCCCGCTCCATGCCCCCTCCCTTCCAGGGCCCTTGACACCCTTCGCAGGGGTGGCCAAGAACCTTGTAGGGCGTTCTAAAGGGATGCTCACACGCTCAGAACATGAGGCTGTTTCTGACAAACCGATGAAGCACGTGAAAGAAAAGGTTTCATCGAAAACGCGCAGATTCTAAATCGATTGTGCTTTTGAAAATTAAATGTAGAGGTATAGAAATAAGTCATTGGTTCGGGAAAGTCACTGTTGGCCGTTTGGCGGGCACAGGGGAAGATCGCAAAAATATTTCCGGGTATGGAGATCAACTCTGTTTGGCCTGCTCATAATATTTTTGAAACAATAATTAAACTTTTCAAAAACAATAGTTAACCTCCAATAAAATACACTTATCTTGATATTTAAAACACTAAAAGTTTTCGTATAGAAAAAAGATTTAGCTTTCCATCTATCCATTGCAATTATTAACCGACTTTATAGTATAAACACTAAATTTTAATGAAGTAATAAAATTAATCGAGTATAATGAACGCTTATCAGAAGTCGCTTGTTCATGATTTCACTGTGAGAGTTGTGATGGATCTATTTAATCAATTTTTCATCTAGAAAACATGCGACTGTGATATTGTTATCCAAGCGAAAACAGCGAGATTTTTAAGTTCAAAGAGTGTCTTTAAATGCAAATATTAGCTAGTGCATTTAAAAGCGTTGTCCGGCAATCGCCTTACACAGGTGTTCTTTCATCAAAAATGTCTCAGTGATTATAATTACATTAAGGGCATTAGGTTTTTAAGTACAGGTGGACAGCGGGAGTTCCTTATAACACACATGCACAGATCTACAAAATCTACAGATGAATACAAAATATTTCAATTACATTTTCAGAAACATGTTCAACTCTGTGTTCAATCAACAGTAAATGGTGATTGTATTGTTCTAGATCTTGTAAAGCTCCCTTTTTCACTTTCTCTCTACAGAGTAGAGAGAAAGTCATGTAATACTACGCGAAAAGATTGCGAAGTTTCGCCGTTTTTCTGGCGAATTTTCGCCAGAAAAAGTAGAATAAGTATCGTATGAAACTCGATGTAATGGATATTAATACACTCGTGTGAAGTTTACGATACTCACTCGTTGCTCGCTCGTATCGTAAGATCACACTCGTTGGTTGGTTGGAAGACTTTTAGTGATTCCGGGTGCGTCAAATAATATGGTCATTAGTCCCGTAAGTGTAGTGCATGTTTTTTTCTCGGGTGGTGGATGTGTTCTTCCCCCGCTAGATCCGCGCCCGGTATCTTCCACCAGCGGGGCATCACTCCAGCCGGGACAAGCTCCAGGCTCCCGAACGGTCTCGCGGAATATGTGACGGTGTAGTGCATGTTAGAGTAAATATATGTGTAAGTGGAGAGGATAGGACAAGGAAGAGGAAGGAAATATCGCGCGCGATCCGTGGCCCGTTTGTTAGTTCACTATTCCGGCATTCATCTGGTGTTGATCGCAGAAACCACGGAAAACTGCCGATCAGAGCAACCGGCCGCTAGAATTCTCCTCCAGGCAGCAACTGAATTTGACCTAGAGACGAAAATCATTCTGCCGTCGCGACTCGAAGTTAGGACTTCCCGGTCAGAGGCACTGCAGTGTCATCAGTTGATGCACTGAGACGCCTCTCCTGATATTATTTACATATGTACACAAGTATGCATACGTACATTTACACATTCATATGCATATTTACAAATATACAAATGTATACACGGGTCCTGGCTTATCCGCAGCAAAAGAGAGCCCCTTATGGACGATGTGTTGTTCCATAAATTTAATGTTTGTGCAAAAGCGTAATCATATTGCACAAAACCACTTTTCTTCCAAGAAATAATGTACACATTCTTTAACCAGCATTGCACCGCGCTAGAAACTAGAAACTAGTAAATTTAATTCCATCAGTGGCGAATCCTGAACATTATTTCAAGTATACCGTACTTTATGGAAGCTACCTCTACCGTTGTCTTTTATTTTGAGCTTTTCTGAAATCTCAATACTATGAAATTCCGCCCTTAATAATTGTCCTATAATACCATTAAACAAACCACTAATTTCGGGATCATTAACACTCTCCATTTTCACAAAAACTTGCAAGAAGCGTAACGTACGAACGACGGACTGTTCACCGCAATATTTTGCGGTGCCTACCGACCGTCCAGACGTGCATCCTCCCCTCTCCCCGACCTTGAAACATGAGGAGCCATAAGTAACCGCGGTTGGCTTGCGGTGCCTACGCCTGCGCCGAGCAAATTCTTTGACCTGCATTTGGTTTGGTTCGGTTTGGTTTTTCGTGTTTCCGGGCACGTCAACTGCTTTGGTCATTAGTCCCGTTAGTGTAGGTGTATTTTTTCTCGGGAGATGGCGGTGATCTTCCCCCACTGGATGGCGAGATACGGCGCCGACCTACCGTCGGCTAGTGGGGTTTCCCCCTAACCAGGACTCTCCCACCAGCGGGCACCGCCCCAGCCAGGACAAGCTCTAAGCTCCCGACCGGTCTCCCGGAATATGTGTAGTGTAGTGCATGTTAGTGTAAGTGTGTGTAAGGAGAGGATAGGACAAGGAAGAGGAAGGAAAGATCGCGCGCGGTCCGTGACCCGTTTGGTAGGGTACTGCTCCGGCATTCACCTGGTGTTGATCGGAGAAACCAAGGAAAACTAGGACTGCATTTGGAACTGTTTGAAACTTCTCACTCTAACGCACTTCATAGCGCTTACGGATGAAGAAGACTGACTGGCTCTCGGTAGCAAAACCGTGTTATTTTTTGCCTCTGTTTTAAATCTTTCAAAACCTCAATGTCTTTTTAGAGGATTACCAAACTTATGAAATATTTCTTATACACTTCGAATTACTAGGTATACATGTGGTATATGCGGTGTAACGGAGAATTCGCCACTGGCTGCTATTCATTGTAAATGACTTTGCTTTTGGGGGGGCAAACAACTCGAGAGCATACGGAATACACGTGGAAATACGCTATACGGATGGCGGCCATTCAAACACTTGTTCTTGTTGGGCTAAATGGGTAGATAAAGTTATCACGTAGGAAATTGCTCAAATTTCCTATTTTTCCTAATAGAAAAATTGTTAATCCCAAAAATCTATGTTTAGTTTCATGAGAATTTCTATTAACAAAAAATGGTAAATAAATATAATTATTTTTACTTTTTGACTGGACTTCTCCAAAAGTGATGTTAATAACTATTTTTCTAATAAAACAATTTGGTATAACCATTTTTAATTTTGCTAAATAGAGAACAGCCCTTTTAATATTTCTTGAAAATCAAAAACAAATTCTTTCAAATTCTTGCATCAATCGTTATGTGGAAAAACAAATTGTAAAGAGATTGTGACCGGTGAAAACGCATTTGGATTTTGTATTACTTTTTTAATCCGAAAACAAATCCAGCTATGAAATCCAAAGAGATAAACATCAAGAGTTTCTTTCCCGCCTTACTACGTCTGCGTGGTATGGAGAAAGTATCGAAATACCGCGTTAAAAGGCGAAGATTTTTTGACAGAAAACTAGTTGTGGATCTCTAATTCTAAAAAAAGTGAATAAATCTTGTTCCAATGTCGTCAGAATCTTTTGTGGGTTCTTGATACCAGAAATTGGCATACAGTGAAACGGCTGTCCGTCGATTGGCAATGCTAGTGCCTAAACCGTTCAGATGACTTTTTTGGAAAATTAATATTCCCGATTGTTCTGGCCCAACTTGGTAACTGGCAAATTTGAAATGCATATGTTGATTTTTTAGGGTAGTTATATAAATCCTTTACATTTTCAACATTTTCTCAAAAAAAACACTCCGAATGTTTTCACTGTTGTTTTTTTCTGCGTATAAGCCAAGGACGCTTATAATCAGACGCAGGTCTCATTTATGTTTACTCTGAATTTTCAAAAATTGTAAAATTTCAAAAATTTTGCAGCATCTCACAATTACAATATTTTACAACGGCATCTCACAAATACAATAGGTTTCATTTTCGTTGAACCCTCTGCATTTTCGAATGTTAAAAAAAGAAAAGTTAGTATATGCGAGGAAGTATGTGCTGTTCTTGCATCACAAGTTGAATCTAGTAGCATAAAGCAATTGTTTTGGTGCAAACATTCTTCGGATGTCGTATCAAGAAAATAATGGGAATAATTTATCACCGCAGCCTCAATTCACGAAATGCATGCGAATTATTTATACATTTTATTCGCCGACCGTGTTCCGCAAAATCATATCGCAGAAACCTGTGCCGCATCTTCAAACTTGGCAGAAACTACCCAAAACCAAACAGAATATGCTCACGATTTTCCAAGGATGAATTCAGACCTCCATAAATACTCAACGGCATTAGTTCCCAACATCTATTAATATAACATATTAAATCACAAATATTTTATTTAAAGACGATTACGAGTATAAATTCCCCATCAGTATACTCTATTTTCAAAATTATACACTGAAAACAGCCTGTAACAATCAGGACAATTAGCGTGAGAAGGAATGACAAATCGTTATGTTGTAAAAAGTTAACATCCATGAAAGGCAGAAATGCCGAACAGGTGGAAATAAATAATAATAATAATAATAATAATAATAATAATAATAATAATAATAATAATAATAATAATAATAAAGAAACCTGTGCCCCCCCCCAAAAAAAAATAACTCGCACGACTCAGCCGAATATACAGTGCACTACTCGTTCAAGGCGGCTCAAGGGCGAACGACAAGTGCGCATCACAGTTAGCCACTTACAGGGCCCTGACGTGCTGTAGAGACGTCGCGTCCCTAAACAGCCTTCGGAGTTGCGCTCGAGTGCTTGCTGGGAGCAATTTTGTTAGTGGCTCTTCCCCAACTTTCCTCTCTCTCTCATCCCCCCTCTGCGAATCTCATGGGTCCCCGACAGGCGCAAGGGAGAGGGGATGAGAATAAGGGTGTGTATTTGCCCTGGAAAATTCGCCCTTCAATACGACATCATTACGGCCCTCTTAATGGTATGAAAGAGAGTGAAAGATTGACGCAAAATGTGACACGTTTGAAAACTTTTTCATCATGAAAATTAGAGTTTTATTACAAAAATTATGATTCCCTTAAACTAGCAAACTCAAAATTGAATCCACATGATTTCATCATCATGATTAAATCGTGGTGGAAGAGATAACATTCTGAAGTAAATAAAAACATAGCAAAATAAATACAAGTAGATTCGAGTGTTTCAGTTTTCTCTACGAAAAAATGGTGTAAAATTTCTTTCTTTCAAACTAGTTATTTTCATATTACGTCCGTGAGTTTTTTTTTTTTCATGATCGAGATTTAGAGTTTGTTTTGCCGCGACTGTGAACCTTCAACATTACATTAATGACTGAGAAACATGCTACCTTAGAAAATGTAAAATTCTGTTAATTTCGTTTTATTTCTTTGAAACGACGTAGAGTACTTTAAAGTTCCATTTGTAAATATCATCAATAATAGTGATACCCTAAAGGACCATCAAACTTTACCATTAATAACATGTTGCCTCTAAAATCACCTCTGTAATTTCACTGTAACGTTATCCGCAAATGAAATAAGCGACACTGATTCAGTAACACAATCGACATGTTCAGTTGGAGTTAATGATACTATTTGCTGCATTAATTAGACCATTTTAATTGTAATAGTAGATAAAAGTAAGTGAAAAAGTAACCTACGTATTCAATAACGTAAAAAGTTTAGTATTTTTTATTTAATGTAAGTTGGCTCTTCTGAAACCGACGTATTTATGCAATTACAGGAAAATGGTTCTATTATTAATTTGTGTACGCCTCAGAGAACCTTCACTAAATTTCGTAGCTAATAGGCTCTCGTGATCAAGGAGTGTCTACATTGCGTGCGCGGAAATGAAAATTGTATGGTTAACCTGCTAATTAGATTAGAATTAATATATTTGATTTAAATATTTCTAGGTCTGCATTTCGCTGTCGGTCTCTGTCAATATGCGACGTTAATGCGGATCTAGAAATCCCGAGAAATAATTAGTAATACTGTTTCAATGCCTTCCCATCGATATAGCGCAGTTCCTTATCAAACCTACAATAATCCATGGTCAGAAGAAATAGTATGTAAACACTGGGTCGGAACATTTAAGATATAGGCATTACGCGCAAGAAGGGTTTCAAAGAAGGGTTCCAAGGAAGGACTCGAAAGAAGGACTCGAAAGAAGGACTCGAAAGAAGGACTCGAAAGAAGGACTCGAAAGAAGGACTCGAAAGAAGGACTCGAAAGAAGGACTCGAAAGAAGGACTCGAAAGAAGGACTCGAAAGAAGGACTCCAAAGAAGGACTCCAAAGAAGGACTCGAAAGAAGGACTCGAAAGAAGGACTCGAAAGAAGGACTCGAAAGAAGGGCTCCAAGAAAGGGCTCCAAGAAAGGGCTCCAAGAAAGGGCTCCAAGAAAGGGCTCCAAGAAAGGGCTCCAAGAAAGGGCTCCAAGAAAGGGCTCTAAGAAAAGGATCCAATAAAGGGCTCCAATAAAGGGCTCCAAGAGAGGCTCCAAGAAAGGGGGTTCCAAGAAAGGGCTCCAAGAAAGGACTCCAAGAAAGGACTCCAAGAAAGGACTCCAAGAAAGGACTCCAAGAAAGGACTCCAAGAAAGGACTCCAAGAAAGGACTCCAAGAAAGGACTCCAAGAAAGGACTCCAAGAAAGGACTCCAAGAAAGGACTCCAAGAAAGGACTCCAAGAAAGGACTCCAAGAAAGGACTCCAAGAAAGGACTCCAAGAAAGGACTCCGAGAAAGGGCTCCGAGAAAGGGCTCCGAGAAAGGGCTCCGAGAAAGGGCTCCAAGGAAGGGTTCCCAGGAAAGGTTTCGAGGAAGGGTTCCAAGGAAGGGTTCAAAGGAAGGGTTCCAAGGAAGGGTTCCAAGGAAGGGTTCCAAAGAAGTATTCGAATCAAGAGTTTCAAACAACGGTTTCAAAGAAGAGTTTCAAGAAAAGGTTCCAAAACGCGTTCCCAAAACGGGTAGGCAAAACAGGTACTCAAAAAGAGTTCTCAAAAATGGGTTTCAAAGATGGATTCCACAGATAGGTTCGAATAAAGAACTCGAAAGCAGGGCCCGGAAGAATAAAATGGTCGCTTAAAGTGTACACACTAACAAACGCCTCGTCTCAAGGTCGTTCTCCTTCACAAGGATTCACCCAGCAGGCAAAACCATTTACAATTCGTTAAAGAACATTCGGAACGGACAACTTTGACTTTTTAATGAATACTTGGTTTCAGAGTATGACACTAGCAATATTTTATAGTGTAGCAATAACCATATTACAAGACACAAGAAATTATTCTTGTCGCTCGTAATATAGTGCGTAATTAGAAGGAAACATTTTTTCACGCTCTGAAAAAATCGTTCTAAAGAGTGAACAAATTTGCCTACGCTTCCTTAATATTTGGTACCTAAATGCGGGTCCCCGAATGCATTACTGGCTAGACTGTTGAAAGTCGCACAATGTTAATCCTTTCGTTAGAAAGTTTCAACAAATATCTTCATAAAAATCCTTTTTTTATCCTCTTTGTACAATTCATAATAAAAAGTCTTCCATCTCCTCAAGAGAACGGTACACCATGAATATCATCCACAACGTTTGTTTTTACAATTGTTATAATGTTATGTAAAAATCAGGAGTTAGATATTTTTCACAATTTGAGAAAAGCGATCTTTTTTATCTACCTGAGATTTCATAATATCCTCGAATGTTAGTTATTATGAGTAATCATGTGTGACACACATCAACATTTTTATGACTCCTAGATAGGTCACGTGCATTTTAATGAAACTATTCAATTGTTGATGGTTTTAGAAATGAGTTTGAGAGACTAGGCGGCATTGATTAGCTCATTAAGAGAAATGCTGTATTTTCTAAGGGAGAATTCCTGAAATTCATACACGTCTATGACTCATAGAATAATTATCATTTCTTTTACCGCAAGTGGGAAACGAGTTCCTGGCCATCCGGCGAGAAACGTTCAGTTTAATGGAAATTCAAGTCATCTCTGCAGCATGGGCGTTATAAGGGTTCTATTGATCGAGTGGCGACAAAATGCAAGAGGGCTTTTTGTCGCCCGAGATCAATAGACACAGTTAACACCCGTGGTACATGCATAATTTTATTTTTTACCTAATTATATTGATTGAGATTTACTTATTTCAGATTTACTAGTTAACTAGATGTTAACTTGACTCGGTTTGTCATTTCACATTTCCCTCCCATAATTACCTTTCATAATTCCCTCCGAAATAACAAGTAGCAACATTCAATTGTTTTCATATTTCCCCCGTAACTACGATCCTTTCGATCCAGGTAAGTTATGCAGTGTATATCGAGCTCCGTATTGAAGGCTATAACAAGCTATAACGTATCAGTAAAAAATAAACATATTATTTATAGTATTTTGAAATTTTGAAATGTAAATAGGGAAAAGAGAGGGGGTAATACAGATAGAGGAAAGCAATAGGAGATAGGAAAGCGCGAGGAAGAAAGAAGTAAAAGAAAAAAGGAAAAAGAGCGAGAGTAAACTGGGAGAAAAGGGGAGAAGAAAAAGAGAGAGGGGAAAAGGGGAAGAGGGAAAGGGGAAGAGGAAAAGAGAACAGGGAAAAGGGAAATTAAAAAAGGGAGATAGAAAATGGAGAGGTGTAGGGGAGATAAAAAGAGGAGGAAGCGGAGATAAAACAGGGGAGAGCGAAAGGGGAGAGACAATAGTGGAAGAGGGGAAGGAAAGTTGGAAAGGGGATGATGGAAAAGGGGAGAGGAGAGAGGGAAAAGGGCAGCGGCAGGGTAGGTAATAGGAAAACGGGGGAGAGGTAAAAGAGGAGAGGGGAGTCGGAAAATGGAGGAGGGCAAAGAAAGGAGATAGTAAAAGGGGTACGTGAAAGTGGGTAATAGAGAGGATAGAGAAAACGTCGTAGAATGGGAGGGAGGTAGTGCGAGGGGAAGAGTAGGGGAGGAGGGGGAGGTATGGCTCCCGGCGATGCCCCGGGCATTTTCCGGGACTACGCCCCGAATCCATCTATTTGAGCAGGCCCACCTGGTACGAATCGCACTCGGAGATGGGAGTGGGTCGTACCTGAAGAAAGGAAAAGGGAAAAGGAAAGAGGGGGGAAAGAAAGGATTAAAGGGAAAGAGGAAAAGGAGATAAAAAGGAAATAGGGAAAAAGAAAAAAGGGAGAAGGATGTGAAAGAGGTAATACGGGAGAGGAAAATATGGAAAAGAGGACAGAGGAGAGGTAACAGGGGGAGGGAAAGGAGGTGAGGAACATGGGGAGAGTGGAAAGAGAAGAAGGAAGTAAAGGGGGCAGAAAATGGGCGGTGAAAAGGGTAGGGGAGGAATTCATGCAACGAGAGAGGGATATGGTGCGGGGAAGAGTTGGAAGAAGGATGATGATGGCTCCCGGTAGTGCCCCGAATTCAGTTGGTAGGAAATGTCCTCTTCTAGTACGATTTTTCCAACCACGCTTGTGGCAGGTATCAGGTGTAGACTGTTCCATCCAAACTGGAGCATAATCGTGACGGTAGTGACGTCACTGTAGAGACATAAGCACCCGATTGGAGTAAACCGTCAACAGCTGATACCTGCCAGAGGCACGGTTAGAAAAATCGGCACAGACCGGCGCGGTAGATCCGCAGCGGGTGTGGCGCGAAAAGTTCCGAGCTAGACGCGGCCGCGGAATTTACGGAACTGTTCACACCGGAGCGTCATCATTTGGTGACGGTTGGCAAGGTCGCTCGACCCAGAGGGGAGAGAAGACTCCCGAACACCGGCGGACTTCCACGAAACTCTAACTGCAGCGGAAGAAACGCAGGTGTGAACGTGCTCATAAAGCAACATGTGACGCGAAACTTCCGCTGCGGCAAATCCGCGTAGGCTGCAAATCTTCCGCGACGGTCTGTGGGAGCCTAAATGCATTCGGCCGCGAATGTAAATCCGCAGTGAAGAAAACGCTGCCAATTTGCTGCTACACCGCTTGCCAGCCGCGCAGGTCTAAACCTGCTCGTAAGCCAACAGGTGTCGCAAAATTTCCGCTGCGGTCGTTCCGCGTAGGCCACGGATGTTCCGCGCCGGTCTGTGGGAGCTTTAGCGCTTGTGTGTGTGCCCCCCCCCCACATCTCACATTATCACATCTCAGTCATAATTTTTTGTAAAACTCATTACAAATCGTAGAACATTTGGTGTGAAAACTAAATATTTTCAAGCAAATATCAACACAAATTTGACAATTATAACTGTTTTTCATTCCACTAAATTATGTCCCAGCAAGGAGATATATAATTCACAGAACTTAAGCTAGCTGTCTCATGGCATGGAATGCCATTGTTGCATTCCAAATTGATATTCTCTGAAGGCGAGCACCTTATCTTCTATATTACATTTAAATTGTATTTTTAAGAGAGAAAACCTAATTGGGCTAATTTTAATACCCCCTCCCGGTCATACCTGAGGAACATGTAGACGCCGGTCTGCTCCATGGCGCGGCAGATGCCCTTCCACGAGGCCACCATGCTGTAGCGCTGCTTAGCGGTGAGCGGCAGGCGCGGGTCGGCGGGCGCCGGGGCGGGCGGCGCCGCCACGCACTCCCCGCCCGCCCCGCCCCCTCCGCCCCCGCCGCCGCCCCCCCCGCCGCCGCCGCCCCCGCTGCCGCCGCGCTGCACGAACGCCAACTTGCCCAGCTCGCACCCCATCCCGCCGCCTCCCGCGGTCACCGCCTCCTCCTCTGCTCGCCCCGAAAGCGCCCGCTACTTCACACGACGGCGCCGAGGGCCACCACGGGCATCGGGCGACGACGCGGCGCTTCGGGAACCTCCGGCTCCGCTCGGGAACGCTCGGCCGCGCTGGAGGGTGCCGAGTCGGCCGGCCTTGGACGGACCGCCGCCGGCTGCCCGGTGCTCGAAGGGTTCGCCTGAGGGAGAAGAGTTCAAGGACGCGGTGACACAGCGTCTGCCGCTGGCGAAGGGACGAGCTCGGAGAACACACTGGGGCGACGAATCTTGCCTGTCAACTGTCGAGCAAAATCCACTGTCACTCGCTTGGAGTCCTCGGTGTGGTGTACCTCAAGGTCGCGTCCGCGGACAGAGGAAAACGTCCGCTGATGGCGAACGTACGAAAACGGTCCAGAGACACACGAAATATGCTTCTCGACTTTGTCACCCGCTCACAAGTGGCAGACGACGTTTCACCTGATTCAATGATAGATTCCGCCACTTAGTGCACACTTCTTCCTTTTGCTGTTCCTGATTCGTGTAGCCGTAAACTTCAGACTTCAGAATGACAGTGATGAACACGAATTCAGCAATTTACTTTACACTTTTTTCAATAATTTCAAGCGTTGAGGTTACTTCGAATTACTCACAGGATTCGAAAATAATTATTCAATTTTGATTGTAACACATGGGAATGACATTTTAAACGCGTAAAACCTTCTTTCAGATTATGAACTGATGCGTAAGTAAAGCGGCACGCAAGTTTAAGACATCAATTTCTTTTCGAATATAAGCAATACAATTCGCGATATAACACTGCTTGCAAAGTATTTCTTTGCACTTATTTATAGATCAAAAAACTTTCTACTTTGAAATATTAGAGCGTAGAAATTAAAAGACCCATCTATAATGTATTCACTGATTATTGCTGTGGCGAAGTCTCACAAATGCTTATCTAATTACAACCTAACACACAGTAACACACAAATTCTCTTCTTAACTGAAAATTGTTTATTGTATTTCCTCTTCTACATTGGTTGAATTTTAGCGTCTTCGTTCAACTTCTGTACGGTGACCTCGAGTTTAATAAGTTATGAAATTAATGTGAAATACTGCATATCACATTACCCCCAGATCCAAAGAAACCAATGCTGAATACGACATCCAGATGCAGCTATTCCATTTACTTTCCGTTTTTGGCTACGGAATAATGCAGTAACAACCAAAGGACTTTGAACCGGTGCTTCGAAGTCTCATTCAGCTAGACACGGCCATTAAGCACGCACGTGTTATGCTACTGTTGCTTTAGATCTCTGATACCACGTTGGAAATTCCACCGGTACTAAATCAGATGCAGCTGCTGCTTTCGTTCCGAAGTATAAGCACAACACAAGTTGTCTAATTCGTGTTCAGGAAGTTGCCCCCACATGGACCAAGCTCGTACATGTTTCTTGTCACAAATTTTATTAACACTATCAACGAGAATCTAAGTACAACTTTTGGCAGTGGTGGTCAAAACATCGAAAATTTGACAGTTTCAAAGATAATAAAATATTGTTTGTATCCTTAGCGTTTTGGGAGCAAATAACCGGACGTACTACGTCTTGAATCGGTCACTTCGTTCCAAATTCATAGAATGCTTTACATAAGAGACGAAAAGTCGATATTACTTTTCACATGAAAATGTTTATGTTGAAATAATGACACATCACACATAAGCATTCGACGAGTCAAAATCAAAACACGAAATTTATTTGGTTCCTTTGCAGGCCACAGGATGAGTGTCACATCAACAGCTGACAAACGACGTCCAAACTGCGATCAAAACCGTAAACAGATCGGTGGTTGTTGTAGCGATTTGAAGGTTAACACAGGCGACACAAATCTGCTCTTCACACGACACTTGACAAACGCAGCAAAGACGGCAACCAACCAAACGGACCAGTGGTTTCCTTCGTGATTCAAATGTTTACAGTGCTCTTAACACGAAAGAGGCTCAGATGAACACTTGCCAAACCAGCACTTGCAACCTACGCAGCGATCAAAACCGTACGTGGATGTCTAGCAACGCGTTTCCAGGGTAACAAAACGTCTGGCACTTCTCACTCGATCTCTTCTTCCTCGAGGATTTTCAGAGGGAACGTGGTCGGAGAAAAAAGAGATTCAGATAAACAGCCAGCAGTTGCAAAGTACGCGGCGATCAAAATCGTACGTGGATCTCTGGCTTCAAAGGGTTAACAAATCCGGCACTTGTCACTCGATCTCTTCTTCCTGGAGAATTTTGACAGGGAGCGTGTATGGAGAAAAATATTCAGATGAACACTTGCAGCTTACGCAGTAACCAAAATCGAACGTAGATCTCGGACTTCAAAGGATTAGCAAATCGTGCGGCACTTGTCACTCGATCTCTCCTCCCTGGAGGGTTTCGACAAGGAGCGTGGATGGAAAGCCAGGGGGAACACCCAAAAATCGCCGCGACGCGGACCAAACGACGGCGCGGCGACGACGGCGGAGGCGGCAGCGGCGGCGGCGACAACGATGGCGGTGGTGGCGGCGGCGGCGGCGCCGGCGGCAACGGCGGCGGTGGCGACGGTCGCCGCGACTGATGCGAGGAATCGGCGGAGGCCCACGGGCGTACGGCGCGAACCGTCGCGATCTGCCGACTGATGCGCGCGCGCCTCGCCGCGCTTAGTTGCCGCTGCCGCCCGCAGAATGCGCGAGCGTCGCGCAGGCGCACGCGCGGGCGCAGCAGTGGTGGCTGGAGGAGAGGGGAATGGACGCGCCAAGAGGCGATGTTCGTAATTCAAACCCGGATTCTTTTGTCTATATATTTAAAATTAGTAATTTATAATATTGCTGGTGACGTTGATACGCGTAATAAATTGAGAAAAAATTGTCTAGGTATCAATATTTTTAATAATTCAATAAAATAAGAAAAAAATATTACGACCAGGTATCAATATATTAATGATCAATATTACAATCAATATTAATCATTACTAATCATCAGTATTAAAAATATTGATATCTAGATGTTTTTTCAATTTAAAATTATATTGTCAATCATTATTATTTACGAAACACTACTATTACACACAGTACTAAAGATGGGATGTTCATGTGATTTCCTGTTGTGTTTTTGTTAATCTGTAAGAAACTTGAATCTGTGGTAGAAAACTTTGTTTCTAATACATTCTTGTTAATTTTAGAGGTTTTGAGCATAAACGTGTAAATGTTTACACATTTTTTAATGTTTTGTCTAAAAGAACATTCATTTTAAGAAAAAAGATTAATTAATGCAAAGTGCAAGCACAAATCACTACTGCAAAATTTCTTTATTATTCAACTGTGGTTATGAAAAACCTTCCAATGTCTGAGGCCCTGGAGAGGCAAAATAAAATTTGCTGAAGTATGGAGTAAATAGAGACTTGTTTCAATGAGAGAAAATGCCTTCCCTATATATCTGCCTTTCAGAGAATGTTTTCAACACAAATGCAACAAAATACAAATATACGTACGCGTCCGTTACCATTTAATAAAGAAAGGTCTTTTTCGAATTACAAAACGGTACTGACTGATAGACATTTAATAAGAACAGAAAATTCTAACATTTCTTAATGATAGGCTGGATTCTTAATGCAAGATAAAATGTGCAGAAGTAGATAACCTATTATTAATTTGCATACCCTCTTTCTCTAGATGTTAAAGATGTGAATATCATTGCAAAATGCTTGTTTTTGTAACCAAACGCTGCATATTTCAAACATTTATAAACATATTTCAACATGTTTGTGGCATATTTGCATGCATATTTTAGGGATAGGAGCTTGCATGAATTCCCCCAGTTCTACTTACCACAACTCGAAGTTAGAGAATTATCGAAGCCATCAGGCCGCGTTTCGTAACCAGTCGAGTTTTGTAATACGATGTTATGATTTGAGTATAATTCACTGTTTATTACATATTGAAAATTACAATTTTCTATAATTTTTGTTTAAAAGTGACTATTCGTCATACTAAAGGTGACAGGCTGACGTTGATAGTAGGTAACAGAAGGTCATGTATTATTATAACACGTGATTCTAATATCTGAAAGAAATTGATGTTTCATAAAATTTGACTTTAGATAACCAAACTGGATAAATACTATGATTTTGTTAACGACAATTTCTATATCATAAGTTACGGTTAGTTACTCAATCTATATATTTAAAAAAATAAGGTATTTTGCCATGGCTTCGTTTAGAGCTTCTACTGAACCGATTGTAGTATTTTTTCCTTTAAATGAAAGAATGTGATCCCTAGATGTGTTATCTGATATAGATTGTGTTGATTCACCAACATTTAGTGTGTAAATTAATTAATTAAATATTTCTTTAATAGTACGCTTATCAATAGTCAACTGTATTCTTCCAAAGGGTGGCTGTTTCAAAATCGATATAAATGAGTCGATAGATGCTTCATGGTGGCGCTGTTTGATGTTTTGTTTTGATTGTTGAGATTTGTTTACAATTCATCAAGGTTTTGTTTCAGTGTAATTATTGCGTTGTGGCGTTGACAGTTTGCATGTATTTGCTTTTGTGGTGTATTTTGTAGAGAACATTCGGACAGTGTGTTTTGCTCGGTTGTACTGAAGTAGTGAAGATGTTCACAGGTTATGTCGAATTCCGAATCGTTGCCCACGCGTCCTAAAAGGCGCAAACGTACATTAACTGGACGCAGGGAAAGAGAAAGTCAGCGTAAGTGTCGTGATAGTGAGGTCATTTCGTTTTCTGCTGGGTCGTTGTCTATGAAATGTCAGTTTTGTTCTGCTTTGCACTTCGCATGTGAGAGAAATTCTGCAACTGTACTCTGTACAACATTTACTCTGTATGGCTTAAATGGGAAAATAAGTTTACCTTCAAGCGATATGCCAGAAGAAATAAAAATTGTTTATAGGACATGATGACACATCAAAAAACTTTAGAAATAATATCCTTCAGTATAATAGTGCTCTTTCTTTTGTGCAATTTGGTGCCGATATTGCATTGCCACCTGCCCATGGGCCATACGTGTTCAAAATTTTGGGAACTCACATCACAGAATATCTTCGTTATACCCTGAAGATCCAAACAATGCAACGTATTGTGAACATTAGTCTGGTCACAGTATTTCACATTTATCTCAGATCTCACCGTCAAATTTTGACGGGTTTTCACTAGTTTATTTTAAAAACAACAACACGTTTCATCGGTCAATTTTTTCTCATCTTCGGGTAATAGGACTAAAATTCGTCAAATATATCAAATAATGTTTTACGCTTTTAAAAAGGGTTTACAACGATTATTTACACTCATTTACTTCTGTGTCACAGCGTCATTGACATTGCTACATGCCGTATTTTACGAGATAACTTTCCTTTGAATTTTCAAGTGTGTTTAACAAATAACATATATTCGCCACTCCTTTCCAACTATATTCGCCACTCTTCTCCGACTTGTCCGTATTGGATTATAAATAGTATATTATGCAACTTGTTTATTATGTTAAACTGTATAGCATGAGTACACGCTTTGAAAACCAGCGACGTTAAGAGCGAGTTTCATAACAGTACGAATGCCATAAAGCAACATAATAAAAGGATCACATAAATATTTTTTTGTACAATCGAATTATAAGTTTTTTAAGAGAATTAAAGTTAATTTTTGGAAACAATTTTATTGTGATATCGCGGGTATTTGATATCTGCGAGAGAAAAATGGTGGTCGTCTTTAGCTCCCCAAGATTTTCTAGCTGCATTCCTCTCTACCGGCATTACCTCCCCAGCTACCTCCCCATGATTCTCTCGCTATGATTGGCTGAATGTGTGATCACTGCGATTAGATGAACGCAATTATCAGTGCCACACACAGCAAATTCGTCATAATCTGTTTGACAATTTGTGAACAATTTCTTCTCAAGGCATTGTTCACAAATCATAAAACCTACTATTATACTAAACTTTCTATCAAAACACTAACATATGATACATCATTGCATTCCTCGTTTTATCCATTGCAGATGAGAAAAATGTATAGTTCCATTTAAAAATTGAAAGATAATTAAATTTCTCAAAAACTAAAAATATATCAAACAATACCTCTACGACATATTACTTACCCCATGATTCTGCGTTGTTGAGAACGACAAATATTTAGTGTAGACATGTAGCAAATGATTGTAGTAAATTACTGAATACATTTATCATCGGTTCTTAAAAAATCCTTCTATTGTATGGCAATTTCTTCTGGAGTCCAGCATCCCCCCCCTCTCATTGGTGTCCTCAGGATACCGGAATGACATTAGAATGCAACAGTTTTCCTGAAAAAATGACATCTAAGATGTGTCTCTTTCCATATGCACCTCGAACTTGTAGATAATTTTAATTTTCTCGCTATGGAGTAGAAAGAAAGTTATGTAATGCTGCGCGAAAAAAACGCGAATTTTTGGCAGAAAAACTCTCATTACAGGGTAACGAATAAATTCAGTTGCTAAATTTAGAAAAAATCCTCTATCACATGTTATAGCCAGAATCAATGTTTCGTGGGTCCTTGATTGAAAAATCGAATGAAGACAGAACGTCTGTCTGTCCGTCTGTAAACAACGCTAGCGGTTAAACCGCTCAGCCGTTTTTCTCCAAAATTGATATTCCCCAATCGATCTGGTTGATGTTGCGGCACCTTGAATTTGAAACAGATATTTTAATTTGGAGGACTTCTTACATGAAGCCCCTCGAAATTTTCAAAATTTTCAAAAAAATGGCTTCATCATTTTTTATTAAATTTTTGTTCTTGGATAGTGTAAAGGACGCTTAAATGGTAAGGTGTCATATTCGCTAAAAACCCTGATTTTTCGAAAATTGCAAAAGTTCACAATTTTTTTGGAGTCTTCCTACAACTAAAATATTAAATAAAGAGATTTTTTCCTTAATGAAATCTGTTCCTTAAAGATATATTTTGAAATAAGGTCATGTACAATTTTTCGAAAATTTGAGTACTTTTCGCGTAATTTTGAATGAAAATACGGGCGAGACTTAATTGTTTAGTATTAGTAGTTCAAATTACGTAGTAGAAACTAGAATTTTTAAGGTTCTTTAGAATTTATTGTATTTGTTATTCCTGGTTACATCAAAAGAATTTTTGAGGAGATATGAATCTATAATCAGAAAAGGTTCAATCATGCGTATTGGAGGTTTACACAACACGATAGGAAGATTACATGGGATTCTAACAACTACGATCCGTGAATTTCCTCTTAAATCGCGTAGGATCATAAATCAAATGCATAATCAATCACGTGAATAAAGTGATAGCTTGATTGGAACTAAAAAATTGCCATGAAAACAATACTACAAATGAAACAGTTTAATGAAGTAATGTCGCAGCATTATGACAAGGGGTGGATTTCTGTTGGCCAAAAATTAGGAAGTATGCGTGCATTTATGACTGATAAGTTCACAAAAACAATTATTTTAAATGATCAACTTTATTAACAGACAAAGACAAAGCACTATAAACTTACATTCAATAGCACTTTTATTCTACGACACTAATAGAAAGTTTACTAATATGATACCCATTTGACTAGCGCAAAGCCGTTAATATCTGAACGCAAGTCATTTTGTGTTACATGTTACTTCGGTGTAGTTGTTCTTAAAAACCGGCCAATTCTTTGATTTAAAATTACTATTGAATCAAAGACGGAGTTGATACCTCCAAAAATAAGAGAAAAAGCGAAAATGGTGATGTGCGAATTATTGCCGCAACTTTTGAACTTTCTCGCAGGCGGTCTGGTAAAACAAAGCCACCTGCGAGAGTATACCAGGGTAGCTGTCCGCTAGGTGGCCTTGGCTGAATCTTGCAAGTTAACTGCCACGAAACGATTCAATGTAAAAGTTTAATTTATGAAAGTTACCGTAAGTCGTAGAAAAAGTATTGTATGAAACTCGCTCGAGTGAAGCTTACAATACTCGCTCGTTTCTCACTCGTATTGTAATATAACACCGGTGTATACCCATCATTACATCATCGTTTCATAATATACTAATACAACTCGCTTATAATGTTGCATTGAAACCAATTTGAAAACACGCTCCTAACGTCACTCGTTTTCAAAACATGTACTGATGCAATAAAGCTTAACATAATAAACTAAATGCCTAAACTACTACATTAATCTTAAACCGAATTTGGGGTAAAATTTAGGGTCAACGAACTCCCGTGTTTTCTAATACCAAACCTATTTATTATTTTGTTTAAGATCAAATCAGATAATTACTAACAAGTATTTAAATGAGTTGCAAAAAATCTAAGATAAAAGTTGCCTCACAATCCCTCTCACAACATGTACAAATCATCGATTCTCTTGCCATTGAGAATGTTAGTCGTGCGGTGACCTCATTTGTCCTGCGAAAGGCTCGCTGTGGGGAATGGAGACGTCAGGGTGAAACAGCGCGGTAAATTAGCAGCAAGTGGTCAGCAGGCGCGCGTGCAGTAATGCAGGGCGGTCTTTCTGCAGAGAGGGAGAGGGTGAAATGCTGTGGCCATTCACTTGGGGCGTTTTGCGCTTTTTGCTACAGGCTCTGATGATGATGATGATGATGATAATAATAATAATAATAATAATAATAATAATAATAATAATAATAATAATAATAATCTTCTTCTTCTGCACTTCATGGATTAGGCTTGAGTCTGTTCCGTCTTCTCAAGTTTTTCTTCCATCGGTTTTTGGGTCTGCCCACTTCTCTTCTTCCATGTGGTTGATAAAGTAATGCTAATTTAGGTGGTCTTGTATCATCCTTTGCGTTTGTTGATACCCGTTGTTTCGGTATTTTGCTTCCAATTTCTTAAGCATGCAGTTTTCCCCTAACCTTCTCGTTACGAATATGATCTTCTTTCGTACAGCCTAGCGTTCTTCTCAGAAACTTCTTTTCAGTGGCCTGTATTCTACTTAAGGTTCTTTTTGTTGGTACTTGACTTTCGCTGCCGTACAGAAGAGTTGGAAGAGCCATAGTCTTATAGAACTTTATTATTTTATCTTGCCTTGTCTTAGTTTTTAATGTGTTACTAGTACTACAGTACTACAAATCCAGTACTACAAATTAATAATAATAATAATAATAATAATAATAATAATAATAACAATAATAATAATAATAATAATAATAATAATAATAATAATAATAATAATAATAATAATAATAATAGTACGATCGTTAGCACGAAATCGCTTAACACGAATTTTACCCTAACACGAACAAAACTTCGGTCGCGGTCCTCGTTAATACGGGTATTTATAATACTCGGATATCACGAATTTTTATAACATAATTTCTAGACGATTCCGAATAAAATACTGCTCTTCGACGTATCTACTCCTCGGTAGACTTGCAATAAGCAATGTGGAGGACACGTCCTCTCAAATATTTTGAAGTACATCCAGTAGTTTTAATCTAATGTCTGATTTCACAAAAGTTTACGTTAAGAGTGTATTACTGAATTTATGAGTAACTTGTTAGCATCGTTAAACCAAAAAAAGGTTGTTATGACTTGATCATACTATTCCGCGGAAGTTGTTATATTTAAAGGTACGTATTACCTCAATTTCTACACGATGAGTATGATACTAGTAGTCAGTACTAGTATTCATCATGGTGTGTTTTGGTGTGAGGAGGAGGATTGTATGTCTCTGACTCCCCAAGAGATGCCTGAGATGGAGGAGCATGCAGCACATGTATTAATTTTGTTTTCATGTTTTTGTTGCAAGGTATGTAACGTTTTTTGTACTTATTGTAAATGTGTTTAACTGCAGTCAGGATTATTGTTATATGACACGTGTTTTTGGTAGTATTATAGTAAATGTGTGTTTTCTTTCCTCATATTATTCAGCCCTGAGGATGGAAATAAATTTTCCGAAATGTCGGCAAACAACCAACTTATAGTTCGTGTTTACTTATGACCAAGCCCCGTTAACCTGCCTTCCAATATTTCATCAATTGGTCGTTAAGAATTCATGATAAGTGAATGCTGATAAAAGATTATTATAATGAGATCGTGGGACGTATTTACTTTACCTTTTACTTTTCAGTTGTATTCTGGTTAAATCAATGCAATCTCATTCGTATTATTCAGCAATGTTTATTCTGAGGCGAGCGTGTGATGGAATATTGTATCACAGAGATAAGATTTATCTCGCATTACCGAATTTCATCCGAACTAATTTTGAATTGATCATGATAAAACCGCTGCTTCAAAGAGCGAGATTCAATTCTTGTCCCCAAAATGATCAGATTACTCGTAAATTACTGCTACGTGATTCAAAGGACAGTAAAAATATATATTTTGTACACTCCCCTCTTAATACTGGATTTTATGGGCTGTTGATAGATCGCAAAGTAGATTTTTTCCGACTTAGGTCGCTAAACAAGGTTTATCGTCGCTCGATGTACCTTAGTAGGTACCAACCTACTTAATTTAATACAGAAATTAAGTCATAAAAATCAATTTAATTCGTGCTATGCCGGATATGCCGGGCAAGACCTTCGCGACGCCTGAGGCTAATATTTCTTTATTACTTCCTAAAATTAGTGGGAAAGCACTAATTTTGTTTATTTATATTTATTACATTATTATTATATATATTATAATATATTACTATATTATTATATATATTATAATATATTACTATATTATTATATATTATTATATATATTATATTTATACATTATTATTTTTTGTTTATTTATATTTATTACAAACATTTTTAGATTTTACAAAGTTCAGTTTATACTCTACATTTGTTTTGTTGGATTTATACAAACTTAATGCCAAAAACTTTATTCTAAAAATTACATTATTTGGAACCTTTATGGGGAGACCTCAGGGAAGATACATTTCGGAAAACTTGGTAAGGAAGGTACAGAAGGGAGAAAACAACATACCGAAACTCTTCCTTCTCTTAGTATTATTTCTCAATAACTACTCGTACATTAAAAAGCTCCATGACAACATTTAAAAATCCACAAATGAGGGGTACATTAGGTTGTGAAAGATCTCTTTGGCTTTAATTAGAAGTATATGGAAGAATTTGGCATCTTAGAAGTATATGGCATCTCCGAAAAATATTTGAATTATTGTAGTTTCATGACATCATTTAAAAATCCACAATTGTGGGATACATTAGGTTGCGAAAGATCTCTTTGGTTAAAGCCTTAATGTAGGAAGTGTATGGCATGTCCGAAAAATATTTGAATTATTGCAGTTTTAAAAATTTTAGAGGATTTTAATTATCATCGAAACTGTAACATGTTTATAAACTTAGCACATTCAACTATTCCAGGAAATCATTTAAAGAAAAAATTGTAGCCATTTTTCAGAAAATTTTGAAAATTTCACAGATGATTAAATATCCCCCAAAATTAAAATATCTTAATGATCTTCGAAATGGCACAACTAGTTTCTTTTTCTCCTGGCGTGTATACCAAGTTTCAGATCAATAGTTTCCAATCTTATCGGCTCGCTCGTGGCTCATAGCAAAGTTGCTAGCCTTTCACCACTGAGGTCCGGATTCGATTCTCATCGATTCCCGTCGAATCTCATGTGAAATTAGTTCTAACAAAACGAGTTTGTCTGCTTCACAAGGGTTAGTCCAATCCCTGTGAAGTGTCCTAAACCCTACCCCTCTCCTAATTATTTCCCATTTCTGGCCGCTGGGTAGTGACACACGAGCGTGTGGTAGGAGGCGCGTACGCGGAGGTTCTACCTGGCGTTTCTCTTGACAACCGACAGACGAGACGAGACAAACAGACAATACGCTACGTTAATGAAAGATTACTCCGCGCTCAACGCTCGACAAGAGGCGAAGAGACGCGTCGCGTCGATAAATGGTATGATAAGATTGAGGACGCAACAAATTTTTAAAAAAATCTCGCAGAATTGTGCGAGACTCAGACTTTCACCCACCCATCTAGTCTAGACAGACAAACATCCCTATTTGAGGGAACAAAACTGCAAGTATCTTCTCCCCATCTTCAGGAATCTTAACTATCTTTGTAAATGCACTGATAGTCCTCAATCCTGACCTGTGGGCGAAGTTATAGCTCAAAAGAAAATTATGCGTGAGTTTACGACCGAAAACTCAAGTTTAATTTCTGAGGAAATTCCAATACATTTCGTCCCTAAACTATTTGGGAGGAAAAGTAAAATTTGTAAATTGTATGGTGTGAACGTTCGATGGTTCGTGGCTAAACAAGGAATCCTTTGCAATTAATATGGTCAAACAGTCAATTCAGACTACAAAATTGTAATAATATTGTACTGACAGGTGATTTAATTTGATCGATATACAAACTGAAAATTGTTTGTGTTATAACCCACAGGAAGAAATAATAAAAGCCAACTATTGGTTTTAAAAATTATTTTCTTTATATAACCTACACTGAAGATATTTCCTAAAACTATTTAATGTAATTCATTAAGGTAACAGTGAAAGGATTAATTATTTTTATTGAAAAAATCTTTTGACAGAATGTTTTGTTTACCTCGTTTTAGTGGAAGGTCGTGTGAGCGACACCTTCAAAATCAACGTAATCATGTAGCCTATTGTCAACGAAATTTCATAATGTCATAAAATGTTCCTAAATTCAACTTGAACACCAGAATGTCCTTTTTTTCTTTTCCGGAAATCAATTTATAAATGTTTAATAATATTTATATTTCACATATTCTGGAACACTACGTTTCGCATAATATTCATAAGCATCATGTGTGAACCAAATGCATATATTTATGTCTGAAAATGGAAACAAATTTTGATGTCATTGTTTAGTATTAAAAATACTTTGTTCGAAAAGGAAAAATTAATATCTTAGTGCTAAAGTTATTAATATTATGTGACAATCATATTTTATATATTGTTAACTGGTTATAAACCCAAATTTTTTATTGATTTAGCTCATTACATAGAACCAATGTGTGACAATATTTGATGAAATGTGCGTGGCAGTTACTCCAAAAAACATAATCATATTGTTATCAAAGATATTGACGTCCTCAAAGTTTCAAAGAAGTGTCAAGTCCATAAATTGTGAAGCAAGCGATACAATTTTTCGCTTCCATTTTTCATCTTTCAGTCATGAAATGTGTGTCAATTGGTTTACAAAATGTCTACCTTTGTTTCGTTCACAAACGATTACAGAAAATGATATTGTGTGCCGCAGATACATCCGATTGATCTTCCTACATGCGTGGTACAGTAGTGCATTTAAGTTTAAGTGTAAGTACGATATGAGTGTAGAATAAGGAAGAGGAAGTAAAGATCGCTCGCGGTCCGTGGCCCGTTTGTTAGGGTACTGCTCCGGCACGCGCCTTTTACTGTTCGGAGAAACCAGGTAGAAGGATTTTCCTAAGGATGAGCCAAAGTGACAATTCGCTAAACAAGTGAACATCACATGTCTGAATTACATGTGATGTTCACTTGTTTAGCGAAGTATCCCTTCGCCGAGACAGCTGTTCAGTCACGTCCCTTCGTAATGTGCTAATGGCTCCTGTGAAAACATCCCTATGCAGAAGTCTAAGAGTTTCGCTGAGGTATATGCACGTACGCGAGTTCGGGAAATATTGAAATTTAATTACTTATGTGGAAAATCTCTTAACATGCTCTCACAATCAGTAAAAACACTGCCACGAATGTAAATAGAAAGAAAAATGATTTTAAGCGGGAAACACGTGCAATGTTAAGTATCTCGCATTCAAGTCTCGGTTTTAAAATAAACGTAAAATTTATCACCCAAAAAGTAAATTTACTGTAAAGTTTATAGAAAAAAGATTGTTTACAGAAGAGCATATAACACTGTACTTCCTAATTTCAATTATTTGTCGCGGCGCACTATATTTTTCTCGGACGAGGACATCACAAAAGGAAGCGTCGAAGCCATGTACAAGTTAGCCAACTGAAAACGAACGAATGCAGGAAGGGAGTCTGATGAAATGGAGGGCACAACGACCACAGAACCTTCAGTTATGTTGCCAGCACTAGCTGTCACTTTGGCTCATCCTTAGGAAAATCGTTCTATAAGTTACCGACCTGAGCAGCCAGTCAACCAGCCAGCCAGTCAGCCAGACAGCGGCTGAATTCGACTTTCGCTGGTGTCAAAATTCCTGCCATTGCCGGAACTCGAACCCTGGGACCTGTCGATCAGAGTCACTGCAACGAACATAGGGATATAAGGACACAAATAAAAAGTACAATTTTGTAGCCCAGAGTCATTTATTATCGGAGCTCATCTGTGTGAACTCAACATTTCAACTCCATGCGAGAACACGTTCAGGCATTTGGTGTTTCAATTCGTTTTCACTCAGCAGGTTATTTATCAACATTTAGTCTTTCGTAGGGATTTACAGTGGGATTAATGGGTATTTAATCATCTACGCCTGTTTTCGTGATAAAACAACGCACCTAACTCGTGGTGACGTCTTTTCACATTGCCAAGATATATTGCTGCATCGTTCATCAAAGATTCGTTCGCAAGACTGGATTTACTATTTGCATTCACGTCGATAACACACGCTCGTTCAAAGCTGGAATCAAAATATTTTTAAAAAATCGTACATTGACGTAAAAGTTACATTCGCATTGGTGCTACAAACAACAGCACGTACTTACTCGTAGCACGGCAGACAGGCATGTCAAATTATAATAAGTATAATGAAAGATACGATTAATATTTTGTACATGAGTACTATATCAACTAATATTTCCAGCAATTTCAACAAAAAAATCAACTGTGGTTCATAGGGTGCTGATGACTTCCATAACTTGATACAATATATCAAATGCGAAATAATTTAAAATTAAATGATTTAGTGTCTAGTTAAATATATTGTTTGTTTTTTTACGTTTATATACCGGGAGGGTAGGATCAGGGCATCAACTGATGTCACTGCAGCGCCTCTGACCGGGAGGTCCTAAGTTCGAGTCTTGACGGCCTCAGGATTTTCGACACTACCTTACCAGCTAGGTCGAATTCAACCGCTGTCTGGAGGAGAATTCCAGTGGCCGGCTGCTCTGATCGGAGGTTTTCGTGGTTTCTCCGATCAACACCAGGCGAATGGCGGAAAAAACCCTAACAAACGGGTCACGGACCGCTCCATATCTTTCCTTCCTCTTCCTTGTCCTAACCTCATCCCTTACTTACACACACACTAACATGCACTACATTACTACATATGCCGGAAGTTTAGGGCTTGTCCTGGATAGGGCGGTGCCCCGCTGGTGGGAGATACCTGGTTGAGAAAACCCCGCTATCCTGCGGTAGGTCGGCGCCTGATCTCAGCATCCAGCGAGGGAAGACCATCTCCCGAGGAAAAGCCATGCACTACTCTTACAGGACTAATGATCTGATTTGTTGATTTGCCGACTAATCAATCAAATCAACCACAATCAATCAATCAAAAACAATTTACGTTTATAATCACGCCTTTACCTTCAAAGGAATTTGTAAGATATACTCCAGAAATACGTTAGGCGTCATTGAGTCACTTTGGGGGCTTTAGTTCAGAGCCATCATCGCCGCTCTCTTCTGACCGGGAGGTCCTAGGTTCGAGTCCCGACGGTGGCAGGATTTTCGACACTATCTAGATAGCTAGGTCGAGTTCAGTCGCTATCTAAGAGAAGAATTCTAGCGGACAGCTGCTGTGATAGATAGCTTTCCGTGATTTCTCCGATGAATACCAGGCGAATGCCAGAGCAGTACCCTAACAAACGGGCCACGGACTGCGCGAAATATTTCCTTCCTCTCCCTTGCCCTATCCTCCCCCTTTACGTACACTCACACTAGCATGCACTACACTACCACACATGCCACATGGAGCTTAGAGCTTAATTGGGCTTGGTCGTGGTCCGCTGAAGGAGATACCTGGAGAGTGAAACCCCCAAAAGCCGATCTGTAAATCACTGTCAGGTTTCACCATCAATTAACCGAGGGAGGAAAAGTACATTAACGGGGCTATTGACCTTAGCAATTGAGGTGCCCGGAAATATCAATTAATCATTCAGTGAGTGTTCCTTTTACATGAAATTATGTGAAAGGAACATATTGCTTGATTGATAAAAGTTCAGGTCCCGAATCACACCCCCAAACTACTTATTAATTTAATGGAAATAAATATAGATTTATAGTATGATTTAATAGTTATTTTGGGGGTATCGGAACGCCGTTCCGCCAGAAATCAAGCCCATTATTATATGGTATTGAATCTCCCGAATGGATGCCAGTGTCCCCCTCTCCTTGCAGCTTGTCACCTTGAAGATGCACTACTTTGAAATCGATGTATATTCTTTGATTTAGGTATACTGGCACCTCAAGGTCACGAGCTGGAAGGAGAGGGGGGACATTGACACCTAATCGATAGCTCCAGTACCAAAAATTTAAATCGTAACGAAGCTCCCGTTTGGATGACAGTGTTTCCCTCTTCGTCCAGCTCGTGGCCTTGAGGCGCCACTATGTTTAAATCACAGTAGGGGGCTAAAAATTGAGCTTTTAGCGCGCTGTGCATGCCCTGAAAGAACCGCTTTTACTAGTGACAGTCTAAAAACATTACTATTCGTTTGGAGACGCAATTCGCGCTGTCGCGGATGAGCTCGGGGCTCGCGCACTTGGGGCACACCGCCCTTGGATAAAAAGGACATCTCTTTCCACCAGTAGTTTTCCGTGGTTTCTCCGATCAACACCAGGCGAATGCCGGAGCAGTACCCTATCAAACGGGCCACGGACCGCGCGCGATCTGTCCTTCCTCTTCCTTGTCCTATCCTCTCCCTTTACACTCTTACACTGGCATGCACTACACTGCCACATATTCCGGGAGACCGGTCGGGAGCTTAGAGCTTGTCCCGGCTGGGGCGGTGCCCCGCTAGTGGGAGAGTCCTGGTTAGGGGGAAACCCCACTAGCCGACGGTAGGTCGGCGCCGGATCTTGCCATCCAGCGGGGGAAGATCACCGCCATCTCCCGAGAAAAAACATGCATTACACTAACGAGACTAATGACCTGCGCAGTTGACGCGCCCGGAAACACGAAAAAATCAATCAATCAATCAATCTTTCCACCATGATATCCGTCAGTCAGAAAGCGGGGCAGCTTCTGCTCCGTTATGGCAGTTTCTGCTCATTAAGCCCATTTTACGCGGTCATTTTTTCATCATTTTTCGTCTGTTCAGAAAAGTTACGGACCAGACTGAATGTAATTTGTACGAAAAAATGACGCATGCTTCATTTTTCGGTACAGATTTCGTGCAATTTGACTACTGCGCTCCTGTTACCACTTTTGTGAACTGTCTCTGGTTTGCTACGCCTGTGGTGCGATTTGTTCTTTTTGCGCAGTTTGGAGTAGTGATGGGTCGATACCTGAATTTCTCGATACTCGATACCGTTACCTGTCTGAGAGCTTCGATACTCGATACCATACTACTTTAAAGGCTCAGCAGCACAAGTGGCTCAATCAGAATTGGAAGGATATATTTTGTTCTTCACACATGCATACATGTACTATTTTAATATTTAAAAACTATTGAGATGAACATACCTTTTCTTATAGTTTTTAAAGATTCTTATTAAGGAAAACTAACATTGTAACTCTTTTTGTGTCCATTCTATGTCTTTTTTGTCACATATCAATCCAGCAGTACTGGGAAGTCTCTCCGAAAACTCTGTAGCTGATGGAATGCACAGGTAACGAACAGCACTTTTCGTAAATTGGGGAGACTTTTTTTTCAGTAAGATAGTACATTTGCTTCAGGAGAAAGAAAGTCCACACATTTAATTCATCTTCTTCTGCTGTGGTTTCGTATACACAGCATGATATTTTCGTGGTCACTCTTTAGAGTATTCCTATAAAGAGACCACATGCCAATGCATTTTCGGGTGTTCATTAGTTGAGGATGCCTGTAAAATACATTAAATGAATTAAAATTTTGAACAATAAATGCTTGTCTAATTTGAAATTTCTAATGCAGATAATGAAAACGAGTTATTCGGAATATACAGTGATTTTTTTCAACTACTGAAATAAGGGACAATCGAAATCGTGATTAAAGGATTGTTATTTTCTTGTGGGCATGGTGTTGTGATATTTCAAGGCTTCTAGGTTCAAGATGTTTAATTAATTCCTTGAATCTATTGTCGATCGATTGATTATCTTTGCGTATCATGTAATCAATTTTTTTTTGTTATTGCTTTTGAACGGTTGTCTCCTGATTTAAATCGGGTCTTTGTGGCCAAAAAATCAATGAGTGTTGGTTGATGTGTTGGAACTTGATCTTCACAGGACTGGCCATGGGTCTTTAACTTCTACCACTTCACTTGTACGATCTGCAACGATTCCAACGTCCGGTGCAACATTAGTGGGCTTGGCTCTCTCGTGTTTGGTGGAGCTGAATACTACCCAGTGTATTGATGTAACATGTTTGCTTTTTAATTACTAGTATTGTGTGATATTCCACCAGGCGAAAATGTTGTTGTTTTTTCGCATTCTAAAATTAGCACGATTGTCATCTTTCGAGTCCTCTTCAAAATAATTCCACACTTCATTCTTTTTGATTATGGAATGCACTAATCTTGTCGTCTTTCAGTCACTATAAAATGCAGAACAGAGCTCCGTCCGATGCTCGGCGGTGGGCTGAGTAGGGGAGTATCCCGGGAAGAAACGCTGTCATCGAGCATTGCTTATCATGCTTGTCGTCACTAGATTGCCGGGAGCTCACAAGGAAGAGTTTCCCAGAGCTGAATTGGTCGTGAATAGCGTGCTATCTCAAGAGATGGTGACAGGCGCGAGCGAGATAAAGAGCGGGGCACGGCGCTCGGACGTTGCAGAGTTGGGTAATATCAACGACTGTAAGTGAATCCGAACAGACGGACACTTCCTTGTTGAAAAAAATAGGAGAAAGGGGAATGTAAAGAAGACAATTATTCCGCAAAATCAGAAGAGCTGGGGAATGGCATAAATAATTCAAAGTATCGAAAAAGTATCGAGTCATTTTCCGAAAGTATCGATCGCTATCGATACCACCCGAGTATCGAGAGTATCGAGGACCCATTCCTAGTTTGGAGTGTTCTAATGTGTTGAATTGTAATGTGTAGTGATTATGCTGCTGTTTTTACAGAGCTGCCTCTCAATTCCACTCAAGGCCCGTCACCACGGTGGCATTATGGCACGGTTTTTCGGTCTTTCTCAGTCGTGCCGCTAGGTGTCGCATGCTCGCGACCGTATCAAGCAGTGCTGCAGATGAAGTGACTCTAGCGGCACGACTGAGAAAGACGCGAGAAACCATGCCATAATGCCACCGTAGTGACGGGCCTTGAGTGGAATTGAAAGGCAGCTCTGTAAAAACAGCAGTAGAGGTAGTGAGAAATAAAACCCGTACCGTGTCCTAATATCTCGTTCCGTGCTCAGTCCTAATGTAACCTAAAAATATTCGTTACCATGAATGCTATGTTCAACCGGTCGGTCTTCAGCTCTTCTTGCGGCGTCCAGAGGAAATATTTTCATCACGGTTGCGCGCAGAAAACGAAATGACTGAGTAAAAAACGTACGTTCTCGTTCATCCAGTTTCGATACCAAAACAGTAGCACAGAAATGAAATCCCCTTTTCTATCCATTTTCTGTGCAGAAAAATTATGAAAAAAATGACCGTGTAAAATGGGCTTTAGGGGCTTTAGGCACTGCGCGAAGCATACAGCAATCGATAGCAATATCCCGACCACACTATACCACTGTTGAGCATGCACAGTTGCGAATGCGCAACTGGAACCGCGCATGTGCACACGGTCGAAGTTGCTGTCTATTGCTGTGCGCTATGCTGTGGGTAAAGTCCATATTTATTCAGGGAAGTATCGGCAAACGGGAGATCGTTAAAACGTTGATGGATGGTCAAAAGGGGATTGGGTCGCTTTGGGGGCATTTGTTGTTTTTCATAATGGTAACACAAGCTTTCGTTTGGTATTAAATGGTTATGTCTGGGATTTTCCCCTCTGGCGGTGATCTTCCCCCGCTGGATGGTGAGATCCGGCGTCGACCTACCTGTCGTCTAGCGCGGGATTTTTCCCAGCCAGGTATCTCCCACCAGAGGGGCACTGCCCCAGCCGGGCCACGCTCGAAGCCAGAATTCTCCTTCAGACCGACTGAATTCGACCTAGCTCTCTAGCTAGTGTCGAAAATCCTGCCATCGTCGGGACTCGAACCTAGGGCCTCCCGGTCAGAGGCACTGCAAAGACATCTGTTGATGCCTTGAGCCTCCTCTTTAGGGCATTGTTATAACGTCCTTTGGCCCCTCTTCAAGCCATCTAGTACCTCTGTAAGTGGTTTATCATAAAATCAAATGTAATATTCATTCTTTGTGGCCAAGTTGTCATTCAAGGTTAGACCCAGTAGAACTCTTAAGAAATTCATGTTTTGTCTATTTACTAATACACTATGACATATGTAAATAAAAAGTTTAATGGAAATCGCGGCCCAGAAATATATAGTTGCGCGCCACTCTTATTTTGGCGTGTGCACGCATACGCTGTCGGAGCGTCCATACCTAAAGATTAAGACTCCGTTACCTAACACTAAAGAAGGAAGAGGAAGTTTCTAGGCAGAGCTGCGCTACGTAACAGGGGAACAGCGTTCATATTTTGGGGTAATGTAATGCTAATATTCCAATATATTTGAATGTTTTTGGTCTTTGATAAAAGGCAGAACATTTTTCAGTGTAATTGCTTTATATTAATATATTACATTAATTTATATTAATTAATTGACAAGTTAAAAGGAATAAATTACTTAATTGACAAATTTAAATTAAAATATATATTACTTAATTGACAAATTTTGTCAATTAAGCCTGGCGATGGAAACTACTTTCCGAAAAGTTGCGCTGTCTCTATCATGTAACATATATTATTATAAAGCAATTACACTGAAACATGTTCTGTCTTTTAATCAAGGACCGAAAACATTCTAATATATTGAAGAATTATAGACAGAAAAAAAATTAATGCTAAAATTTATTTTTAACATTCTTCAACATTTACTGAAATAATTCCTTTTATTCTGTCTTTTAAAATATTGCCAAATTGAATAAACAAAAATAAATAAATTAAAAAGTTACGATGTGAAAATTGTTTCAATAAATGGAAATATTTTTGCATCAAATGGTATATTTATTGAATCTGTTCGATTACGAAGAAGATATTCAAAAGTCGAAACTTGCACCTGTGCGTCATCCACGTCAGCGTTGTTGCCAGAAATCGGTCTCACATACGCGTCCTTCCTTCTTTCAAAAATAGACTTCAATCTCATGGTTACATACAGTCCGCAACGCCAACTAATTCTGACTTTAATAATCATAAATTTTAATATACAGCTAAACTTGCTCAATGCGGAACCTCAAGGGAGCAACATTTTTTCCGCATTAGTCTAGATTCCGCATTATGCAATGTAATAGAGTTTGTTTGTCCGGACCGCGATTTATGTTCACATTAGACATATTTCCGCTTTACACACGTTCCGCATTCAGTCAGTTTTTCTGTACAGAAATAAAATAATACAACTCGTTACTGCTTTATAATTAATTTTTACTAATTGTAAATTGGGGGAAGAAGGTGTCTTGTAAGTATCATGAACGAGGGAGGAGTTCAAGTGCACATTAAAGATGCGTTACAGGTAGTATTCAAAATACTCCAAATTTGGGGTACGTAATTATTTGGAAGTTTGGACCCGGGGCAATGCAGAAACATAGCTACCCCCTTCTTCATGAAAAATGTGAAAGTTTTATCAAGAAACAATGAGTTATTTTATTTCAAAAAATAACAAAAATTACAGCGTTTAAGCCAGAAAGTTTTTGGAAACATATTCTAAATAATGGTTTTAAGTAAAAGTATTTAGTTATGAAATAATACAATTATCACAGTGAGCTTAATACACTAAAAAAAGGGTTGTGTTTAGTTAGTGTTTAATAAAACCACTTGTTAAATAAATGAAATAAATATGAATTTCAGTAGAACCTATTTAAATGATAGCGTCATTTGATTCATGTCATAGAGACCTACCTTGTAAGTAATGACCATAATTAACTATTTAATATTAAAAAATTAATTGAAAATTTTATGAAATATCAGACTATTATACAGCGACTTATAAATTTACGATAACGATTTTCTCGAGTTCTAATTTCTTTTTCATTTTTTTTTCTCCCATGAATCCCATCTTCGTGCCCCTTGACTTCCGGGGTCCCGGGCGATCGCCCGGTTTGCCCATGGTTAGCGCCGGCTCTGCCTGCAATTCTGACACTGCGAGCGGCGGCGATGTCCTCGTACAAGGGACGGAAGTCGTCCGGGGTTGCCCGGCGGTCCCATCGATTCACCCGTCCCTCTCCCTCTCTCCCGCCCTTCTGCCTCTCGAGCCGGGCAACCGGGCTGGCGCCCGACGCAAACGCTGCCGCAGGTCGCCACCAGGTAGCAGAACGAAATGCGTTGTGCAAACGTACGGAAAGTAGCAACCAGATAGCGCTGAAGTAGCGCGGAAATGTTTGAAATAGGTTTTTGTAGGGTCGTTTTCTTTTGTTTTTTCCCTTATAGGCCTAGGGATTTTGGTCTCTGTTATGAACGAACCCCGATCCTGAAAGTGAAATGCAGTCGTGTGATTAACAAATTACCTTTAATAATTATTACAGCCTAATAACCTAATTTCAGCTTTTCTTTTTGTCTTCCATGTGAGACAAAAAACATTTCCTCCGCTCTGATTCTATAATAAATAAATGAGCATTTTCCTTAGATCATTATAAATAAGGTGTATTACAAATTTCGAACATTTTGATAATATTTTCAGAGTGAACTACGACATCAATTGAGACTGTTAGACTGACAACCTCCCCAGATACCGAAATCCTTTCTGAAATCCAAACAGTAAAGTAATGGGACCTTCATTTTCTCAAAGTATTGCTAGGCGATGAAATAAAAAAAATATTCAAAATATTCGACAGTAAAGAAACAACTAATTTTTAAATTAATTTTAACTATTAAAATTAACAAAATAATATACACAAAAATTAAGATTTAATTGTTAGTCATCATACATGTAAGATTTAATTATTTGCAATTTGTTTTTATTTATAAGACCTCTCTGAATAACCATCTCTATCAATGAATGATTATTCTTGAAACGGACACTGAAACCCATATATTGTTAGCAAATTATGCCTGTAAACAGGACACCCCTTTAAAGCAAATTTCATAATTTTCCTTTTCAAAGCAGTACAGTACACTTTAATCTCTTCAATTTTGTCGTTGTAGGAAGATGTAGAAAAAACGCAAACTTTTGAAATTTTCAAAAATTCAGAATTAACAGTGAAAATCGGACATATGCCACCTTTATGTGTGTATTTTACTCTACTCTTACAAGAAATGACAAGGAAAAAGTTTGAGCCATTTTTGGGAAAAAAATTGAAAATGTTCCTGGGGCTTCATGTAAAGTAACCCCAAATTTGAAAGATTTTTCTTCAAAATTGCAAAGCTTCGAGTCGAGCCAGATCGACCGGGAAATATCCATTCTGAAAAAAATCGTAGGTATGGTTTAGGCGCTAGTGTTGTTCACGGACGGGAGGACGGAAGTTTAAAAAAAACTCCTTTTCGGTATCAGGGGACCTCAAAACATGTATTTCCGTTGAAATCTCAAAATCGATATTCCGCAGCATTACATAACTTTCTCTGACCTTCGAATATTACACCGTACGTAAACGAGAAAGTAAAATGATCATTAAAATACTCTTAAAACATTTTAAGAGTATTTTAAAAACAAAGAAAAAATGACGGAAACATTTTGATAAAAAAATTCAGTCTCAAGCTGTCTCTTCATACTCAAGCTTTTGGATATGTTACTGATGTAATTGCAGTGGCGGTTCGAGGAGGGGCCATGCCCCCCCCCCCCTCAGAAAAAGGTTGAGAGAAAAACAAATTAAAATGTTAAAAGTGCAGGAGAAAAAATGAGAAACAAGAAAAAATTGTAGAAAGTCTAAAATGTATCGATAAAGTAACCTTAGCCTTTTAGTAATACGTATAGGAATCCTGATTCTCGCAGTCGTTTAACCGTGAGACACTCCAGAAACATGCAAATTGTATATTATTTACAAAAGAAATGAAGAAAGTTGTTCAGAAAGAAAAATTAACCCAGAAATTTAAGAAAAGCGCCCAATTTACACAATTTGACTGCTTTTTTATTTCTGTATTTATTTTTGTTTCTGAACAAATTTCTTCTGTAAATAATAAATAATTTGCATGTTTCTGGAGTGTTCCTATGCTTCTGCAATGCAAATTTTTGTCTAAAAAGCGTTTTTCAAGCCAACTTTTGAATGCTTATTCGACTCAGCCAATCAGAAAATCCAAGTAGTTTATTAGACAAAATATTCTTATAATTGTCTAAAGGACTTATTTTCGATTTTTCGACGTTCCTCCCCGGACACACCCAAAGAACCATAAGAAAATCATTACATGATGTTTTCCTTAGACGACGTGTAGCTGAGTTGTAATGTCGACAGGGCGTTGTGTATTCAGCTTGTAACTTTTGTCTTAGGATTATATTTCTGCATTTTTGTGTTCACCACTAAGTTACTATGAAGCAGTTACTTATGAACCTGTGTCACACGAGCGTTTATTTGACGCACGTCACCTAACGCTGATGACGTCAGCTGCGTATTGTCTGCACAGACTATTCACTTAACGCACGTCGTAGATTTACTCTTTACCTCACCCGAAACGGCACACGAATGCTCATGGCTTTCGATGCTAGAAAACGCGCGTTATCTTGACGCGTCATGAATGAGCAGTGGGCACAACGCACGTCGCCAAAAGCGCTCGTGTGCCGTTTCGCATAAAATAGTTTTAATCTACGATGCGCGTTTAGTGACTCGTGTGCGCAGGCATCGACGCAGCTGACGTTATCAGCGTTACGTGCGAGGTCTAAGGAACAACGCAAACTCAACGCATAAAACTTTCAGAGGGGCCACTAAGTCAGATGATGTCGCAGCATGGAAGGACCAAACGAAATATACATTGTCACACGTGAAGGTGATGAGTAGAGACCGGGAAAATTTGTAATATGAAACGTCAAAATATGTACATAAATATGTCATGAAAACACTGAGAATATGTAACAAATATGTAAAATCGGATATAATATGTAATATTAAAATACTCTAATTATAAAAAACATTTATGTAAGACAAAATTACATTTATAAAAAAATCCTAATCAGATTTTAAAAATAGTACGAACGTTTTAAAAATCTTTTGGAGAGCGTCGACGATCGTCAGTTTTTCGGAAAGGTCAAGAAACACGGCGTCAGTGATACTTTTCACACCTAAATATGCTGATGCGCACTTTCCCCACTGAGATAACTACGAGAAACCTGTCTACCTGTAGTTGACATCTTGCAGTAATAATGTAGAAAAATGCTGATATTTTTAAAAAATACTTCTTTTCATAAAATAATTTGTCATAAAATTGATAGAATAAAAAAATTCGCGAAAATAGTAAAATATGTATAATAATACTAAGTATGTAAAAATATGTAACGAAAAAATTGGATATTGTGTTAGGACGGTGACGAATCGCCAAGATTATACATTTCAGTTCGGTAAAAAGAAAGACAAAAAATATATAATTACATAAAAATCTGGCCTCTAATGATGAGGGTAGTGACAAACATGATTGATAAGGAAAAAGGAAGTGATGGTTCAGGCAATAATCCTTAACATCCTCAACAAGGCAATCGTCAAGTCAACAAGACAATTTGCAATTTTAATTTGACTTAATAGTAAAAATTTTAAAACATTCTCAGGCCTCCTCAAAATTAGGGGGGTAAATACACTGTATACGTTATTAGCCAAAACAGCTGAGATATTCCTTTGTTCACTGTGTAATGTTGCTTGAGTTCATGTGTGCCGATTAGCTGCCTATGTTTTTCGTACATAACCCCCAACTTGCCCCGAACAGCGGAGTTGTCTTCGTATTAGTCTTCAGGGGTGAAGCTAATAGAGAATTTGTTGTTCACGAGCGTTGCATTAACGCGCGTCGTGTAATGTAACACTATCTTATAGGAAACGACACACGAGTGCTTTGGCCATTCCTTATTAGACGATGCGCGTTTCTTCTGGCGCGTCAAGGTATCGTTCGTGTGAGACTGACCTTAAATATACACGAATTCTAAACGAATAGATTGATTGATTGATTTTTTCGTGTTTCCGGGCGCGTCAACTGCTCTGGTCATTAGTCCCGTTAGAGTAGTGCGTTAGAGTAGTGCATCTCGGGAGATGGCGAGATCCGGCGCCGACCTACCGTCGGCTAGTGGGGTTTCCCCCTAACCAGGACTCTCCCACCAGCGGGGCACCGCCCCAGCCGGGACAAGCACTAAGCTCCCGACCGGTCTCCCGGAATATGTGGTAGTGTAGAGCATGCCAGTGTAAGAGTGTAAAGGGAGAGGATAGGACAAGGAAGAGGAAGGACAGATCGCGCGCGGTCCGTTTGTTAGGGTTCTGCTCCGGCATTCGCCTGGTGTTGATCGGAGAAACCACGGAAAACTATCGATCAGAGCGGCCGGCCGCTAGAATTCTCCTCCAGACAGCGACTGAATTCGATCTAGCTGAAAAGCTAGTGTCGACAATCCTGCCGCCGTCACGACTCGAACCTAGGACCTCCCGGTCAGAGGCGCTGCAGTGACATCAGTTGATGCACTGAGCGACCGCTCCCGGTCTAAACGATTGGACTGATATGACAAATTGACTATTGTTTTATTAATATGTTAGAATATAATAAAAATGTGTTAATTAACTTTGATAATATTTTCTTGATCATAAAATAAAACGCTGGAATTTGCAAGTCACAAAGAGAACAATAACTTGTGAATTCTGTAAGTCCTACCAAACAAACATCTCCAAAGAGTAAGCTTTGGGAAAATTACAGAATTGCCAATGAACAGAGTGCTTCAAAATATGAAGCCTTATAGATCTTTCCATTCGTTATAACATAAATCCTTCAACAACTTCATGAAATAACTGAATCAATTTTCTATTAAAAAGTTTACTTTACAATATTACTTTTTTCCAACATGCACAGAAATTGAAAGAAACCATCGGCAAGTTGTGTGAGAAGTGTCTATGGTTTTGTTAGACACTTCACGAGCTCAGAAAAAATTCAAAAATCACTCAACAGGGCTGTATGCACCACCTGAATTCTAATACATACTAAATGTGACACTGGTTATGACCTCTGAGTTCGGAAACAAATTTTTTCGATTTTCTCAACATATAGAGAATAATTGTTTGAAATTCTTGTTACATAAAGAATTATTGTATTGTATACAAACTACACAATATTACTGCAGTATTTGAGAAGACTAGCTTTGTTAATAGCTACTAACTTACTCAGAAATGTTGAGTGTTATTACTGCAGAGGCCCAAAGTTAAAAATCGAGGCAGAGTGTAGTGGAGCCAAGACTTAATTTGGATGAGGCAGTAATAACACAAACATTTCGTGGTATGTTCACCATTTATCGGTGACTAAAAAGTCTTACAAATTATATGAATATGTATGACAATGCAATAGCAAACACATGAATTCTGTTGCTGTGGCAAGTTAGTACGATACTGTGGGGTGTTGCTAGTGATATATCTATATAAACAATATACACCATGGTTTCAGAAAATTGGATGCAAATAATTCTTCTGAACCTGAAGATATCGAAGAAATGATGTTGGGTTAGGAAATTGGCGCGTTGACTTCCAGTGGTGACACCTTCACATCGTCAGTAAATACCATTACTGGAGTAGTTTCAGTTGATGGAATGTGAGGAAAAAGAGGTTGATTTACCTAATATAAATTTTTCTAATTGAATATTACAATTAAGAATAATTATTCCCCAAACCAATGTGAATTACTTCTCAATTGTTTGAATCTGATCTTTTGTACAATGCTAAGTTTTTTCCTTAACAAACATTTGACTTGCAATGAATCGATTGTTATTTACATTGCTACGGATGTTAAACTTCTTAACATACAACTTAACAAACCTGCATGGTTGCATGTTAACAGTGGTTAAAGACGCATGTGACCGACAAAATATTTAATGTATTGCAGTGTTATAAGAAAGTATTTTATTTGTTGTTCTTGAGCAGTGAACTCGCTTCTTTTCGAAAAACTATTTTGTGTAGTTCGGTGGTCACTTGCAGGCTGCAGTATTTTTGCTGCGTCAGGCTACAAGTTATACTTACAAAAACAAGCCATTTTCTCCAGAATTTTAACTTCACTATCTCACATTTAAAATTTATTGCACTAAAAGTCTCTAGTTACCCTTTTCTTAATAATACTTCAAAACCAATTCCTCATGCCTTAATAAAGATCTGAACAAGAACAATGGAAGGACAAAAGGTAAATGGATAACATTGGGAATCTTCAAGAACAACACAACTGGCAAAAATCTAGAGCAAGTTTATTTATACATTACATATTCTTATATATGACTCTGTATGTGTGAAGCACAGGAAAAAGAGAAAGAGAGAAAAGAGAAAGAAATAACGTTACTTTGCCTCTGTGCAATGTGGCAGTCACACAAACCGCAGAAGTTGGCAAACCTGGGAATAAACATCCCTGTTGCCTACTTCTTGCTAGCGCAAGCTCATCTCTCAAACCCAAAATTTGAAGAACAAAAATACAGCCAGTAGAATTCACTAAAGCTATGGTTTGATAATTTTTTCTTAACCAGATTTCACGTGACTAGGCTACGACTGCTATTTTTTATTTTGGTATTTTTTTGAAGTTCCTGGCTTCAGAAAGACTGCTTAAAAATACATAATCATTTGATTATAGAACATGTGTATGTATAGTTTTTATTTGTAACCTGATGGACCTAGAGAACAGTTTCTTTTGAAAGTTTGGACGAAACTCTGTAAAACGAGCAAGAACATGTACGAAGATACGAAGCGAATGCTGTTGAGTGCTGATTCGCTGATGAATTTTGCCGCAAAGCTTGCGTCACCCTGCCCACCCGCAGCGGCAATGCGGGTGAACCAGATTGCGTAAGAACAAAAGTAACGTACGCGAAAGATATTTGAATTTAATCAACAGTTTTAAAACAATAGACAATTGTACAACTGCACGGGCGGGCACACGAGCAGCATTTATGCAAGTTCATCCTTATTTTAAAATCTTCAAAAAAATAAAATAGTAATGACAATTGATAAGTGTGATATATTACAGAACAAGACAACTATAACATTGTAAAAATGAAAAAACATTTTTAAAAAAATTACCATGATGAAAATCAGCTAAACCAACCCATGTGTAACTCACAAACATTTTTATCGTCTAGTTTCATCGACCTTAAAGCCTCATTGAGGATGTAAAAACAAACATGGGAGATAGCGACTCCTTCTCTTCTTCACTCATCTGCATTTTAATCCCAGGGCAATTTGCAAGAGACATTCTTCAGTCCTTCATTTGAATCAAGTTGCATTCAGTCTGTCAATGGTATGAAGACAGAAGCAGCAAAAGGCTATATTTATATTTATATATATATATTTATATTTATTTATAAAACAGATTAAATTCTTAGCACTATGCAGTCCCATGAAGCGTTCACACTCCATTGCTTTCCTTTCACTTTGTGCAGGACACTTATAGAAAAAAATAAACAACAACGGGAGATACAAGGACCTCTGGGAGGTTTTCCGTTATGATACAATATGCAGCGAAAAACATTTCTGGCAGTTTCCTTGAAGCGTTGAACACGTTACATCTACCACCTCCACCTGATCAAACTGAACAACTAAAATACAAGCAAAGCACAGCATCAGTCACTCAAGTGTCTTATACCCTTTCGACTGAACGTAACTTGGGAAAGTAATGCACAAAATTGTCAACTCTGCCCACTGGTGGAGCAGTGAACGGATATTTGAATGAAAACTGATGAGTATGCGGAGTTGTTGTCTCTTGCATGTGCCACACAGCACGCCACAAGCAGCTGCGTGTGAGTCTGACAGGGAGGAGGCTGGTCTGCATCGGCGATTTTGATGGTCAATGGTAATAATGTGCTGCCGAGAGATGTATGCCTTAGGGAGGCTGGCAGTCCAAACACTTAGCTGAAAAAACAAAATAATGGAAAAGTGGATGAGAACAAGTAAATTTACAATGCATGAAATATTACATTTTCAAAACAATAGCTTTAAAAGCCAAATTTCAACCATTAATAAAAAGATCATTTCAGAATTATATGTTGCTCTAACATTCACAAACTGTTTGTTTAAAAAACAATTCTGGAAAAGGATCTTGAAAGTCACTTTTAAGACCATTAATATAAAAGAAAATAATAAAATCTACTTATTTAATCTAATGAAAGCTGGATGAGTAAAGAATTCAGAAATTTCTAAATTGAAGTACACATATTCATTTATTTGAATTCTCAATTCACTAAGGAGTTTTGAATCCCAAGTGTGTGTTTTCTTTCTTTCTATCTTTCTTCATTCTTTCTCTATTTTTGCTTCTTCCCTCTATATTCTTAGGTACATTACTTTTAGTTTAGAAAATATTACATATTTGAATGACTCAGTTTTAGAAGAAAGAGAAATGAGTTTTGGAGCAAAGTAACATAGTGCAAAATACTTTCAGTCTCATGTTATAACAAAATTAGAGATTTTCTGAATTAATATGTACAAAAACAAACATTAGAAAACTACCATGAACTAATTCTTACAGTATTTACAATACTATTTTAATTACAACTAAAATATACAAAATTCTCAGCTGATATTTAACCTTTTTCTTAAGCCAATAAAATGCAACTATGTACAATCATTTCTACACTTTAACCATATGAGAACTAGTAACATCACTCAATAGTTGTTACATGGAAAGTGATAATTTACAAAAAGGCAAAACAAAAGAGTTCTGTTAAAAAGTATTGTCATTTACATCAGTATTTCTCACCTAATACACTTTATTCATTGTTTTTGTTCCAAAGCTATTGTAATACTTGGAAACCATAGTTTTTAAACTGTTTTTGTAATGTTACACTTTTGACAACAGCGAAAGAAAGTTAAATGGCACATAGCATTCCCTTTCATAAGAAGTCCATCATTGCCGGGTAAAATTTGTTCCCTAATCACTTATAAGCACATTAACAGAGGGGTAACGAGGTGTAAAACCGCAAATTCTGCACATTTCCAAAGCAAAGTGATAAAGCTCTGCTAACAAGCCCAATTCATGCGGATAAATGGGATAAAAAAAACTGTGATCCTTCAATGCTGTAGCTTCATATGAGCTGTTTCAGCTCCTTTGCTAGCAGTTGGCAGAATAAATTAATTTCCTATCAGCAACATGCCAACACATTTATTGGCTTTCAACTTTGAATCTTCATTTTTAGCACCAGATAAAGTCACACTGTATTCTCAAGCAACTGTGAAAGCTTAAATATTATATACATTTTATTTTCAATTTACGTGAAAGTTAAAGTTTCAAAACTAGTGGTGCTACAACAGCATATACTTTCTCACATTCTTTGTAACTGTTGTAAATTCAGGAAGTTCAACGAAAATCAGAGCTGCACAGTTTTTTGTAGGATTACTTTGCACTATCTGAGAAAAAAAAATTAAAGAAAATAATGGAGCAATTTTCAGAAAATCTTGTTTTTTAAATTGCCTATGTTTCTCACAAATGTGAAAACTACTCATAGTTTCAAAAAAATGCACATGAAGTTATTTAAAGAATTGTTATTAAAGAACAGATTTTATTCAGGAAAAAATCTCTGTCTTTAATACTGTAGTTGTAGCACAGTTGAATATACTAAACTGCCGTTATAGGAAGACATCCAAACATTTTTAAGCTGTGACAATTTTTGAAAATTCAGAGAATTTAAAGAAAATTGGACTTGCACCATTTTTACATGCATATTTAGCTTTACCTGACAAAAAAATTTTGAAGAAAAAATTTGGCACAGTTTTTGAGAAAATTTTGTACATGTTGTTTATGTAAAGTATCTCCAAAATTAAAATATCCATTCCAAATTCAGCCAGATTGATTGGGGAATATCAATTTTGGTGCAAATCCTGCCCACAGGTTAGGAACTAGCGTTGTTGACAGACTGTTAGACTTTTGCTGTAAACTAATTTTTGGTACCAAGGACCTACAAAAGGTGGATTCTACCTACACAACAGGTTACAGAACGTAATTTAATAAGTTTAGTAACAAGAATTAATCGTTTTTTCTGGATTCATTCCATAATACAAGGTTTTCTGTCAAAAAAATTGCTGTTTTTTGCTGCAACATTTCATGACTCTTACTTTGTACATAGTACACAACAAAGTAAAATTGCTCCAATCTAGATAATTTAATAAAAAATTGTATCACATTCTTTGATTCGAAATTTCACAATATTATTGAATGAATTTTCCTACCACAAGATAAAGGCTGTTCTACCAGATAAAGGTAGAATTCATTAAAGGTGAATTTTTGGAAGACAAAAATTTGTTAATGTTAACAAAGTGTGCACTATCCTGATAAAAATCACACTGTATATATTGCTTTCCAGAGATTTTTCCAATAATACTGTGATAACTTGTATACATAATATACACAACTTGTATACATACATAAAGCTCAATGAATTTTTACCTCTTAAAAAGCATATAAATGATGTACTTTAATCTTACATTAATTGTTATTAAATGTACACAAGAAATTAAAAGAAGGGGCTGATTCAGAACAAACACTACAGAAAAAGATAAGAAAACAGTAGAAAATTAACAAAATACTAAATAAAAAACCAGTTTTTCCTACGCTTTATATAATTTTCTAATTTTTTTTTATTATGGCTACCTAAAAAATATTGTTTGGTAATGATTTTAATACCCATTTTTGAAAATATGAAGCCAGAAGAATCTGTTTAAAGAAGAGCAATGAAAGAAGTTTAATTGACAGGAGTGAAATCCATAACAGCAATTTTTTTTTTTTTTTTCTATTACAAAGACTGTCTATTTTTTATGCAATTATCCCATATGATTTTAAATTATATAAGATTAATTCAATTTTACGATCCTGTTTGGGTCTTCCTTAATTGTGAACAATAATTAACTGCTACATTGGAGTGCTTGACCAAGCAAATTTGGATACTTCACAATAAATACAAAAGAAAAGGATGAAAGAAACACACAGAAACTAGAAGAGTTGAGTACTTATTCAATCCACTACATTTATTCTGTAGGAGGAGAAAAAGTATAAATGTCAATGCGATGACAGCCATTCCTCACAAAATTAAACAATGTTACAACAAAATGACAGACCATTACTGAGATCATGCCAACAACTTTGAACAAATAATAAGAAAACAAATTAAAATTAAAGGACATAGGTTGGTGATACTAGTGTTTTGTTCTATAAAAAGAACTATAAAACAGTTTTTAACACAGAAATAGGGGCCACAAGAAGAATTAGAGCTTCAAACGAAAAGACACTTGTCCCTAAAAATTCACTACATAAATATTCCAGATGAATTTTGTCCAATACAGTTTGAATGAACAAGAAACACTGCTATAATCCCAACAAAGAGGGGCATGCACACAGATGACACGCCTTCTACCAACACGACCACAAGACAGAAGCTCTACCATGCAACACCCAGGACATACCTCTGTGTCATATGATAACGCCTGCTACCCCAATGAATCAATGGAAGGCATCCCTGCCTTCAAACTCTTCACACTTGCCTCTTGCAAAACTTCTACTTACTGATAATAACAACCAGAAGGTCAGGTCACACGAGGCAAGGTATATGCAAATAATAATAATATTACTGTAGAGTGAAGCAATTAATTTTCTTGCCAGGAGAGAAGTAAACTAATAACCAACAGTAAATGAAAAACCTCAAAAGACTGATGCCCACTTGACAAGTCAAAAATTGTTGAATTCCATACATTACCAAAGAACCATTTATCCATTTTCCACATGAATTTTAAGAATCCCTACTTTTTAATTCTTCTTGCTGTCAATACTCAAACTAGATAATAAATTTTTGAGTAAACAATATCCAAGTTAGTGCATCCAGAATTCCAAGTAGATTAGAAAAGTTTTATGCCACAAATTCTTCCCTTTCTCCCAATTTTCAACAACTACGCAAACAAAGCATTTTACAATAATTTTGTGATCTTATGAAGAAATAAAGATAGAAGGAACACTGAATGACTTCCTTATTCGCAAAACATTTTTGGGACAGATTTTAGAGCACATTAAATCAGTGGATTTAGAACCTATATTAACAAACCATTGTACCTAGATTAATAATGTTTTGACCCTCCCATTTCTGTGATTAAAAATTTGTGACTTAACAACAGCTAAGTGTATTTGCCAAAATATAAATAAATAAAATAATTGTCACTGAACTCTTGAAGCAAAAATATTGCAAGACGACAAAACTCAGAAAATTAGAAACTCTTCAGACTGCATTAGCAGTTGCATAATATAACAGAAAAGGAAACCCAGTTTGCAGAATTATTTTTAACTAGAAATCAAAAAATAACATTGGTTCAGTTTGGTTAAAACTATTATTTACATACACCCCAATATCCTAGATAACTATACGTAATTTAGGGAAGTCTTTTAAGCATTCAAAACTCATTTTTCTTCACATTTTCCCCCCATTTCCTTCTTGTTTCTTAAGTGACCTTCTTTCTTGCTAAACAACCATCACTTTAAACCTTCATTAACAGCTCCCTTTACTCTTTACAACTGAATCTGTGTTATTTTTTCAAATATTTTATAAACTAATTCCATATTAAAAATAAATTCCATAATAAATTCCATAAAAAAAAAAAAAAAAAAAAAAAAAAAAAAAAAAAAAAAAAAAAAAAAAAAAAAAAAAAAAAATTTAAAGTTGCTGTCATTGGTGTTTTTCATACAACCTTATATTGATGTAATCGGAAAGAAAAACTTGTGGTTTGAAGGAGTCCTGTGCAGCAACTGTTATTTTCTCTTTTGTTGCAACATTCATTTTACAATTCTGGACTCCTCAACTACCATGCAACTTTTGAAATAAAATGCCATGCCCTCTCATTTCTATCTATACACGCATGGACTTGTACAAGCATATATGTTTGCCTACATTACTTATAAATAATAACTTCCTATAACAGTTATTATTATTTTCCACTGCCTTCAAGTGGTTTAGAGAACAGTAATTCAAATGCACAATGTATCCACTTGACCAAAGGTAATACCAATCTTGCAGACAATTCTCTGCTGACCTTCAGATTCTCGACAAAATTATGATAGATAAAAACATTTTATATCAGGGAAATCAAAACTTGTGTAGTTTGAGTAGGAAGATCAGTTTATTTCATCTAGGACAAATTCTACAGCATACCACAAAGCCTGCACTTGTCTATCACGGGATCCTCCACTCTACATAAAAATATACACTTCTGTCTCCAATATTTGTCTTGGTCAGGCACTCATAGCATGCACTAAATCATTGAAACAGTGCATGAAATAACCCAAATAGTAGCAGTACTGAAGTCTGAATTCAATAACTCATTTTTAGCTTCTCAGTTGAATTTTAAATTGCTTTGTAAGCTAACATGAACAAAAAAGAAAATTACAACCCTTATTTAAAAGATAAGTTAATTATGCCATTATCCACACTGTGCAAATAAATTCTCAGCATATTTAGTTCAGTGTAGAACACAAGTACTTTTAGACGGACACAAAAGTTATTTTTTTCATAAATTTCTATGAAGAATCCCACACTCTACCAAATCAAATCCATCAAAACTGATCTTTCTTTTATTTACGTATATAATCCTAACTTATTTGACAAAACTGACAATTTATTACAATATATACAATGCAACAGGAAACATAGAAACTTTTGAAAGATGATATTTGTGTTTGACTAAATTTCCAACATATCAAGCATTTGAAGTCCACAATACCACCTAAGCCACAATTTTAAGCAAAGCTTTTGCGCACAAGCTGTACAACAAACAATTGACCAACTTCTGATTAACACCATTCTCATTTACTTGCTGCTTAAAGATAATGAATATTTAATATGTAAGTAAGTCTGTTTCAATCCGAAACAAATGATTTCATTCACAAATTTAACCTTTTAAATGTTTTACTTTTTGTCTAAAACTACAGAGAAAAATAGTGTAAAATATATCAATATTTGCATCCTTCATTTATTCCAAAATCAATGTCTCTGGAATTTAATTAATACAAATAAATAAAAAATATTAATTTAGTGAACACAACTGTCAAATAGAGCAGATAATTTCAAATATTTTCTGACACTTTTTTTAAAAGTTGACATTCACTATGGCATTCATTCACTAATCGTGAATTTATTCGAGACTATATCATTATAATAAAATTAGTTTAAAGATTTTACAAATATTCACTCCCTTTTACAATTTGCTCTACTACATTAAACTTTTCATCAGACTTTAACATAACTTCCAACATTAATCTTTTGTAAATTTTCAATCAATCAATTCTTGTTAGCAAAATACAACATACTAAAGTTTAAGTAACAACTTCATTTTCTTTTGAAGAAAAGCTGGAGATCGTAGCAATCAGCATGTGAATTGAATACCATAGTATCTATAATAATGATTTTTTTTAATAAGAAACATTAGTTGATTAAATAGTAATTACTTTCAAATTTCCATTGCCTCTGAGGTAAGTTTTTTTGTAAGATTTTCTTATAATATAGTAAAAAATGTAAATAATAAATGATCTAAAACTAAAAAAAATAGTCCAATTTTATTTAATGAAAGAAGTTCCCTCTCAATTTTAACAATACATCTGTTCTGCATTATTTCCTGCTGTAAAACTAGGAAAAATATTACTTTGTCATTGGTTTTTTATATGAACAATATATATTTGACACAAATTCTGTTTAAAGATTTGCTTTTAGGATTAACTTCTACAAAAGTTTCTAATTGTATGATTGATACACATTTTATTATGTTAATGAACAGAGTAAATTTCAATATTTATAAAAATGAGAACTTTTATGATTTCCATTATTTCAAGGGAACAAAAGGACAAAATCAATTATAACTATAATATTCAAGAATGACCTGTCAAGAATTCAGAGATAAACATTTCTTATCAATGGAATCAGGGAACTTTGCACATATCTCACATTTCTGATAGTAATTTAATTGTCTGAGAATAACACGAGTACTCAAGATGTATATAATCCACATTTTTAACTTTTTAATTTTCTTTTACTTGCTTCTATCTTACTGAATTGTTTCTCACTTCACACTTTATCAATGTACTTCACTAGAGACCACTTAAATCAAAGAAGGTTATCCTCAAAATCTAATGTTTTAGAAACAAGAAGAGTGGGTGGACAGTTCCTTTTATCACAAATGAAGAGCAACAATTCAACAAATAAATACTATCAGTACCAAAACATTTAACACCTCAAACCCTGATTCTAAATCACAACAAAAGATTATTTTCCGTTTGAAAACTTGTAACCCTGTCATAAAAAAATTACAATATTTTTTTAAAAAACTTGGGCACTATCATCACCACAGACTTTAAAATATTAAGTAACAAAAACGCTACAACATATCAAAAGCTTACCATGTGGTCTTAACCAACTAAATGTAACTTGAGGGTACCAGCCTCCTAGCTAATTCATGTCACTAAAACTTCGTTAGGAAAATCTCAACAAGAAAAGAATTCAGTAAGTGTTGGCCAGTGGTTTTACCTTTTCTTGAGTGTGAAGAAGCTGCGTCGCTTTGACTCCTCCTTGCGGTCACCAGCTGCTGGCAGTGTCTGAGAGCGCGAGGGTCCAGCAGAGCCCTGCTGATCACACTGGGCCTGAACGCGTGACACCCACGCGGTCATCTCTTCGTCGTCACGTGCCTGGAAGAGGTACTCAGCACCAGTAGCCAACCTGTGAGCAAATATTTAATATTGCAATTATTATTTCTTTTAACATATTGATGGATTCATGGATTAATGAACTGATTGATTAAGTCATTGATTAACCTATTTATGCATTGATCTAGTTGATAATTGAGAATTATTGCAAAGCGAGAGGGATCGTATTAGGGAATGCAATTCTGAATTTGTGCAAGATTACAATTTTCAGAACTGTATACAGAAAAACAAAGAGTAAGGCATAAGAATCAAGACTCTGGTTAACATTACATGAAAATATTTCAATAAAGAATTTTATCTGCATTCAAACTATTGTATTTTTCAAACATGTTTGTTTACTTCTAACATTAAAATTTATGGTGACTTGCATAAATTCAAAATGTGTAAAATAAAAATTCCCTGATCAACAACTTGCCAATTTTATAGCCAGCTTAAATGATTTATTTGTTGATATATCAACTACCTTCTCAAGCATAATTATATTTCACAACAGACAAATATAAATATTTGCAAAATAAAATGGTTAAACTTATATTCCTTTTCAGAACAGTTCACACCAGTTGCATTCAACCTGTGGGTTGTCACATGACAATGGAAACAACAAAATAAATTTCTAGAACTAAAATGTTTTACATTTAATTAAAGAGTCATTTAAAGAATTATATTCAAAACATACTTGATCCTAAACACGTGCTTCTTCTTGGTGTAGTCGGTGGCTACAACTGCAGAGCCCCCACGGAGATCCACAGGATTTTCTCCCTTGAAGTAGGCATCTGGAGCAGCTTTGGAGCTCTTCTGATCCTTGTAGAAGGACAGCAGGTTGCCATGCATCACCACGAAGATCTTGTCCCATGACCTGCGAAATAAGTGAATATTCGTAATCAAAATAATAATAATAATAATAATAATAGAAAAAAGAAAAGAAGAAGAAGAAGAAGAAAAGAAGAAGAAGAAGAAGAAAAGAAGAAGAAGAAGAAGAAGAAGAAAAAGAAGAAGAAGAAAAAGAAGAAGAAGAAAAAGAAGAAGAAGAAAAAGAAGAAGAAGAAAAAGAAGAAGAAGAAGAAGAAGAAAAGAAGAAGAAGAAGAAAAGAAGAAGAAGAAGAAAAGAAGAAGAAGAAGAAGAAGAAGAAGAAAAGAAGAAGAAGAAGAAAAGAAGAAGAAGAAGAAAAGAAGAAGAAGAAAAGAAGAAGAAGAAAAGAAGAAGAAGAAAAGAAGAAAAGAAGGAGAAGAAAAGAAGAAGAAAAGAAGAAGAAAAAAGAAAAGAAAAACAAGAAGAAAAAGAAAAACAAGAAGAAAAAGAAAAATTAAAAAGGTAGTGAGGAAAGAAGAGAGGGGGAATGAAGAAGCATGTTATTTCAGATTTCATTTCACTTCATAAAGAGACAGTTTTCCTTCAAATGAAGACTGATTATTTTAAACTGTTAGATTGTTGATTTTCTGAAATTTAAATACTGACTATTTATGAGGAACAGACATGCATGATCTTTTTTCAGCTGCATCTTATATTGTAGTAGAAGTAGAGTTGTTGTGGAGAAGAATGTAGAAGCCATCTACTTTCCCCTCAGAACCTGCTCTAGTACACAATTTTTTTTATGATATCTTGTTGAAAACGGGATGTTTAAAATTATGCCATCTTGCAACTAGAATGGAGGAATTGCGGATATTGTCAATGAAGTTCAACATTGCAGAGTTTTGTGAGGGTACCTGTTAGAAGCCTTCTTTGTTGTAGTCTCCCATTCGTGTTTGCGTACCAGGCTTCCTTCCATGTGATCTTCTTCAGCTCCAGGACTTGGGCGCTCTGTATACAGAGGATCATATATCACTACCCTCCTAGTACTAAATTTCTGTAATAATTTCTACATTTAAATCAGAGCACCACAGAACAGCATTATTCTCTTAAAAATGTGTCATTTTTCTTTCTTTCTCTTTCTTAGAACATAAATGAATGAATGAATGAATGAAAGAGCAAAAAGAAAAATGAAGACTTCATTTTCACAATATCCTTATGTTCTCAATGAGCTGTACAGTGAAGCCCTGATCCAAGTGTAATAGAACTGCCAGTATCACTAGGTTGCAGTGTAACATCATGCGCACATGTTCATCCAGTTGCTATTATCTTGAGCATATTGAAACAGCACAATCACTACAGCAAACTGATTCAGGGCTAGAAAAAATAAAATAAAATAAATACTAGTAGAAGAAAAAAAGGAAGAAGCATGCCAACATCCAATATCACATCTATTCATCTGTCCCTTTTACACACTCATTTCTCACTCTAAATCACTGAAGACAGGAACAAAGATGAAAGAAGTATATGGGTGAAGAAGCAAGAAAATATTTTAAAGATTGCCTTCCTCATGGGACCAATGGGATTTTCATATCTAACAAAGATATTACCAAATTGTACTTTTGGGAAGAAATTTATTTTTAAACTCTCCAATTCTTCATAAAAAATGAATGTGTTTGAAAGATTCTCCAGTAAGTTTCTTTCAGACAAATTAGTTCACTAATATATTCCAAATGTGCATTACATGACAATAACCATTATGCAAGTGTTATTTTTTTTGTTTTATTAAAAATGCTGAAAATAACAGGTTTCATGAATACTGTTCCACAAAATAACTTTAATAATTTAGATATTCATCAATATTTCTCTCAAAGATACAGAACTGATCATTTTTCTGTAGTATAATCAGTTCATGAATTTTACATTTGGTTACTAAACAGATTAGGCAATAGTAATGTTTCTATACTGATAATTTTACAATTGTATTTGGTTTAGAAGCATTGACAGGAAGTAATAAAAACAATATTTGTGAAGCATTTAAGGATATTTGATAAAACTACTGATCACATGCTTTGGTAGATATGGGGCACGCTATAAGCGAGTATTAATGCAGTAATTTTGTACACACGCCAGACCTACATTTATGGTAAATAGTATGTAGAAATGGGGAAAAATATACTCTAAAATAATCATTACCAAAATTTTGTACACTTTACAAAGGGAAACATCATACCATATAATTTTATATACAAATAAGATTTGTTTAATATACAAAACATTGGAATATGGAAGACAGAAAAGTAGGTGCAGTATTAAAAAATGGAGAAAGAAGCGATAATAACAAGAAATACATATACAAGAGAAAACTGGAACATTGCTTTAACAAGGAATATATCTGGAAGAGAATTATTGCTTATTTTAACACATGGTAAAATATGACATTGTGACCACTAGGCACAAATATACGGGATAAAATACATTACAATAACAGCCATTGACCTGAAAGATAGTCTGCAAACACACTAATCAGCAAAACTGTACAAAACAAATTACATTTTAATAACACCCCCTGATGCAGGTATTGTCATTCATCTCAGAAATAAAATTGTGATTGTTGTAACATTGACTCAAAACAAACTATCACTATATTTTTTTCTAGCTGAATGACAACAGACAAAAAAGAAACACTGAACATTGGAATAATCTTCGAATCTGAAACAAAACACATTAACTTAAAGAAACTAATAAAATAGTAAAACTTCCAAAATTTTAAAATAACCTCCATTAAGATAGTAAGTCATATTTTCTGATTGCTCGTTTGAGGGAAGACATTCGAAAGAAGCAACAAATAGACTGAACCACCAAAACATAAACAATCTGATCAAGTGTTTGAATTATATAATTTCTGTCCACAATTTGGAATGGTCAGGAGTGCTTTGCAACCTTTTGGGCCATCCAAAAATAGCACTTTCCCATAACCACCACACAACCTTCCACGAATCCCTCCAAACCCTCAGACTTTTACCACAATCAGCTCACACCATCCACATGACCCCTGCACCACCACAATGGATGCCTATCCAGGATTTTTGAAAACCCAGTTGTCTTGCATCTTCTCAAAGCTGTTGTGATGTAATCCTGAGATCTTGAAGCAGAAGGTTCTTCCATAGGATATTCAAGGTTTCACGTGGGGAAAGGAATCTGTTAGGAATAGATATCAAGGTCTAAAAATTTCAAATATTTGAATCAAATTCTAATTTCAAAATTAAAATCAGCATCTCGTGAAAAGAATTTGAAAACTGATTGACTTGTCCTGCATAACAGATCTAAGTAGAGGTAAGTATAAAATTTACTTGGGAAAGCTAAGAGTATTATATGATCTGTAGACATGGCACAATTATCACATTAGCATGGCATGGCATTATCTAAGAACAGGATACACCAAATTTTAACTTTTCAGTACTCAGATGTCAATTCTGCATTTCATCATCACCACTTCATTGGCTGCCACCATTGAAGAAGATAATAAAGGGACATCTTATTTACCAACTGCCACTCTACAGATTCAAAGAAATAATTTTTACTTTTCAACCTGTAATGCCAATACTTCCAAATATTTAATTTCAAAAGTATCTTATTTGCGTTTGCCTTGACATCATCTGATTGCCCAACAGAATGGAGGTACGAGGGAGCCTGATATGGTCTAAAAGGGAAAGGTTCAGGATCACGATGGGATCAGATGAGATTGATAATGCAAAATTTCTAAGGATGGGGAGAGGCAATGTGAAATTTTTGGTGACGAGTTTGTGATGTAAGATGTCATAAAAGGTTTGTGATGAGTTATGTGACAAGATTAGGATGAAGTGAGGGACAACATTATGTTGTCGTTAGCATGAAATGAATGGTTAAGAGACACTAATATTAGGAAGAAGAAGGGAAGGATGATGTCAAAGAGCAAAATGATGTTGAGGTGGGGTAATCAGATCTAGATAAGGATGTGCCAAAGAGCAATGAAACAGGGCAGGAGACCTCTGGTGTGATGTGACATGAGGCTATGGGCAATGGAGAGGTGCAATGGAAGCATGTAGTGTAGGAAGCAAGGTTGGAACGGAGTGGGGATCTAACAAGCTGTGGGCGAGATGGTGAGAAGCAGGGACACAACAGAAGATGGGATGAGAGGAGAGATGGGATGAGACAAGATGGGCGTAGTGGAAGCAGTGATCTTACGGAAGCGTAGGTGTAACGGAAACGGGGACGTGATGAAAGATGAGATATGACGGAAGGTGAAATGAGGACATAACGGAAGAGGGAGAACGGAAGTGGTGACGAGACGGAAGATGGGTTGTGACACGAGACGGGTCGTGACACAAGATGGGACGTGATGGAAGCGGGGACATGATGTGACGGAAGATCGTCAAGACGGAAGCGGGGACGAGCATGATGCAAGATGGGACGTGATGGAAGATCGTCATGAAGGAAGCGGGGTCGAGACATGATGCAAGATGGGACGTGACGGAAGATGGGACGTGATGGAAGGGGGCGTGGCGAGTGGAGGTGCGTGTGCGAAGAAGCGGCGACGCGCCCCAGCCTCACCTGCGGCGGCGCGCTCCAGGGCGGCCTCGTCGTCGCTGTGGGCGCCGCCGGGCGACGCGGACGAGGGGCTCTTGGGGCCGCCCTTCTTCCAGCGGAAGCTCCGGAACGGGGACTTGGAGCGCGACCGCTCCTTCTTGCGGTCCAGGGACAGCGCCCCGTCCTTGATGGCCGGCCCGCGGGGCGCTGCGACGCCAACCGCCCGTCACGTCGCGCGAGGCCCCTCCCCCCACGGGGGGAAGCGGGGGGCTCTCTCGCTGTGCCCTCGGCGGGTGGGGGTGGGGGACGGGAAGGGACAAACAAGAAAACTACCTCCCACCCGACCCCTTTCCCTAACTTTTAATTCGGTTACTCTCCTAACAATGGTCAAAGTTATTTGACGATTCCGGGTTTGTAGGCCGTGGTCTAACGGAGACTTGTCCATACGTTTCGCCTGCAACGCGGTGCTCCGAGGTAGAACACTTCGCCCCGCCAGCAACGCCACTGAGGATGCCTGCCACAGTTGCAGGCGAAACGTATGGACAAGTCTCCGTTAGACCACGGTCTACAATCCTGGAAACGTCAAATAATGTAGAAACCGGCCGTGAAAGCCTACATTGTATGTTAGTGTTCAAAGTCTTTTATTCGGCAATCAACACGGAGTATTTTTTTTTTTAATTTGATGCGTCTTTTTCGCAACAATCTATTAAGACCTGCGCATTGATCGCGAGTCAAGTCATACACACATCCTCTGTCAAGTTTTGTCTTTTGTCTCGCAGTAAGTCAGGGGCTCGTCGTCGATAATAACTGGGTTTCCCAGACGGTCATCCGTCCAGAAATCCGTGGTGTCTCGAGTTGCTTAACTTCCGTGATTTCACGGAGCGTAGTTAAGCAATTCGGCTTACGACGCCGGCACCTAAATTCTCTTTGAACATGGTCATAAGTCATTAAACATGGAATAATTCTCCCTGAACATAGCCGTTTTGTCATAATGTCATTGCCTTATCTATCGGCTAGGAGCGGTGCCTGCCGTTAGTACACGTGTTCCCAGATGGTCGCCCATCCACGGACCCTCAGTATCACGAGCTGCTTCACCTCCGTGACTTCACGGAGCACGATTAGGCAGTTCGGCTATCGACGCTAGCGGTCCTAGGTTCTTTGCAGAGTACAAGGAAAACACTACGCCCGGAAGACGAACTCTCCCAACGAAACTACCACTCCTGACTTTCCTTTGCTTTCTCTTTGCATTCTACAATATAAACCTCACAAGGCGAAGCCAAACGGTCTCAAGCACAGGGTCATTCACTGTTTTCCTACCTTTTATTCGGGTAGCTTTGGAACATCCCTCCGAACAGTCAAACCAATGAGCAGGTAGCTGAAATTTCTTTTTCAGTATTTCATTTTTAACTTCCTTCCTATATACCAAATGAACAATCGTCTTTTTTAAGGAAATTTTAGTAACATGCTAAAAAATCCACTTGAACAGTTCTAAAAGTAACAAAGCACAAAGAACATCCCAAAATAACTAATGTGCTTTTCACAGTAATTGGAATTTCCATAACATCAATTAAACTAACGAAACTTCTAGCTTAAGGTGCATTGTTGTATCTAGCATAAGGTACAAAAATTTAATACTACGATTTCTACAATCTACTAAGTACAAAAATAGTAAATTATAGAAGACAAATGGCCATCCACGAAGTCTCTTAGTATTTTGCAAAAGCCATTGGGATGTTCATGAAAATTCCCCACACCATCACGTTTTTCCTTTTTAATAGATTCTTTTACTTTGCCGACTTCCCACAATAAAGTAAGACAAAAATCCCACTAGTTTCCCAAAAAATAGATTACGGAGATTCTCAATAGTTTGACGAAAGGAAAGGAAAGGTCTTTTGTTAGTTGTGCTACCTAACGCTTTGACTGAAACTGACCTCATACACCTCAACATTAAAAGCAAACAAAAGCGGCACAAAAATAATTTTGTATAATGGATTTAAGCAGAGCTTCAAAATAAATTTATCATGAGAAATAAAAAGTGCTCATCAGAATACTGAGTAAATCCATCACAAAAATTCAAAGGAAAGCTTAAAAAGCACCATTGAGTATCAGCCCCAGAACATCACAATGCATTAAAAAGTGTGAAATAAAAAAATCGTATTTAACTTTCTCATTTCCAATTAGAATGCTAAAACGCACACAATGATTTATCAAAATAATAGAACAATTAAAAAATGAATGCTTAATACCCAAAGGCCTTACATTAAGGCACAACAACAGATAAGATAAAAACAGGAGTGAAATAGTACTTTCGATGAATTTTCAACTAACTTAAAACTTAATTAAATACTTTTTAGAATGAAGAAAGAAAAAGGAAAAAAATGCATTAAAACTTTAAAAAATCGTCAATTTCAGTCAATATAAAAAGCCATCACCATAAAAATTGCATGTGTTCACTTTCTTACGGTAAGGAGAGGAGCAAAACAAACGGTTCAGTAATTGGAGGAAATGCCGAGGGCACAAAAGGGACAATTGCTTTGCCAACGTTAGGTTAGTTAAGTTTCCATGCCACAATGCCTATCCAACTCCCAGCCTCCTGTTCCTCTACGCCAAATAGAGAATTTCAATGTTCTACCAACAATCGCTCTATGTGTAAGAAGTACTCTTCGCAAATTTCAAAAGGGTTCCGGCATTTACACAATCTTTACAAGAAGGTTTAACATTTGCAGTTGTGTCTAAATAAAGGAACTCATTTTTTCCCCAGATAAGTTCTGCTTTAAGAATTAGGTAATTCTCCTCTTTTTTTCTATTACAGTATCAAGATCAGCAGACGGATTATTCCATAATCCATATGCTGAATTCCCACAAGTTTACGTGCTACAATTAATTCTTCATGTTTTTATGACTGGCTTAAAATCATACAAAGAACTCGTTTGAAATATGAAAAATGCAGAATCTGAATGCGTAATTGCAAATGTTAATTTCTTGACAATATTCATGTAAACTTGAACAAGAAACAGTTCTGATACTTGTTCAGTAAATCATACACATGAGCACATGTTGCAGAAGCATCAAAAGATTTCTGATGAAACCATTCCATTTTCCAGCCCCTAGCCATAACCAGCCACCAGAAATTGTGCAGTTAGTGGACAGAATTGAGCAAAGCTGTCTTGATGTTCACAACCAGATGTGGTAAAACAGTATTAGGCCGCTCTAATTACGCTATTGTCCTAATGGTCGAAATAATTAAAGAAAGAATAATCTAAGACTTACCTATACTGGGCTGGGTACTGAATGAGAAAAGCAGAGCACTTTGGAAAGCACCTTAAAAGTCATCATGAAATCAATATTTCATACTTCTTTGCAGAAGTGATTCTGACTACTTTCAGCGAGATTAGTAAACCTGTTTCCACAAACTTTTTGAAAATTGAATTAAATCCTCACAATTTTATGCAATAATATGAATTCATGATGAGCAGGCATAGCTTGCTTTATTTCAGAAGCATTTAGCATCCATTGTAAGGCAATTCACATTGAAGCCAAGGATAGAGAGAAAGAAGTTTGTGAAACTAGTATAGTATTTGCACTTGATAAAATAACAGGAAATCTTTAGAAGAAATTTATATTATTTTCCAAGGATCACGACTTGCCATACAACAGATCTTCCACAAGATGGAAACAAGCTAAAATAACTCTTAAACTGAGAGCAAATGAAATGTTTTGTGTTTATTTTCTATAAATCAGCTGACTTTCCCAAATAAAAAAACAGGTTCCAAAGCAATGCTTTAGCAATACAATGGACCTACCAATTTATAAGTAATGATTGAAATTGATAAATCAAAATGATGTGATACTTAATGTACTGATGGTGGAGAAGAATTTTTTATTACAAGTTAATAAAATAACAACTTTACAACATGCATTTGCTCTCCCATTGACCATTATATCCTCATTGAAATCAATAAGCTGTAATAAAATCAAATAGTACACAGCCCAGTAAACTTGGAGAAACCTTAGGTAAAAGGTACTTACTGCTAGCAGCCGAATTGTTTGTTGCTGGCGATGCTGGCGTGGCACTATCTCTGTCACCAGCAGCAGGGCTGGCAGCCTTGGCGACTGGCGAGGTCGCCGTCGGCGACTTTGGTTCATGCACAGCTGAGGAGCAACAAGACATGCAAAACATGCTGCGTGCATATGCGTGTGTTTGTGGGATTCCAGTGGAATGAATATTAATGCCCCCAATATATCAATGGAACTATCTAAATCACTCACTTATCCATTAACTGCAAGTAGAAAACTCAATAAAAGTTTTCTATGTTTGATAAGTATAATGTATCGTGCAAAAATTCAGAACAAAAATCCAAAAACGCACCACTGCATACTAAGATTGCTTTACTGTCACATTTCTTGAAATAAATATTATTTATGCACCTACCTACACCATGGTGAGTACAATATGCCTTCCCTTATCAAGAAAAACAAACTAATAATAAAATTCCATAATATAATTCAAAGAATTGTAAGGAAACTAATTAGGGGTGAACTAGATGATATAAATCTTCTCTACTAATGACAAGCATGTTCCTACATCTTTCAATCTTGAATTCACTCTACAGTTAAGCTCAAGGGTTCAAAAAAACCAAAAATATCTTTCTTTTGAATGAACTACTGAATTTCCATGGCAAATATGTAAAATATTATATTTATGTTTTGTGTTGTGTTTCTAGAATTGTGCACTCAACTAAAAACAAGCACTAACAACTGGCTCACTCAGCACTCAAGCAATTCAAGCACATTGCTCTGTTTGATCATAAACATGCCCAAATAAATTTCTCATCAAAAAACATTTCATAAATAGTTAAGAATAGAACAAAAAGTAACTTGGACTTGTTTAAAAAATAAATCAAAAAGAGCAATTTTCATTCAAATTCAAACTATATCACACATGCTAAAAGAAATCAAAAAGTGCATAAAAATGTTGTTTAGTGAAGTTAGTTAAAAGCGAAACTCAAAACCTTGGTCAGATATTATATGTTTTCTTATGCATGTTAAAAGAAAATAATGAAACCTCATCCAAAAAACAATAGAAGACAGTAAGCATTTATTTTCATACACTATCAATGTGAGATATTTAGAATAAATAAAACTTAAAATTATTAGAAAAAAAAAACTTTTTTGCAATTTAAAACAGCACAAATCTATATAAATAATCCCACTAATGGGATGGCCTTCAAAGTAGTATAGAACCTACAAAAAGTCTTGTTCGAAACTTTATTAACTGAAATCTAGGGAAAAATGAGTAAATTGTATGAACTTTTTAGTTTCATGGTTGAAAATCCTTACATACACCTTCAAACAGAATCTTTGACCATAGTTAACTTCTATGCTGCTTGATAACAGCCGAAGGTTTTTCTTGTTCATTATTCAGTGCATTAATATCCTGCACCTATAAGTAAACTACGTGTGAAGCTGCCCTTCACCTCCTGAAGAAACAAATGAAAATATTGGTTAACCGAAACTGAAATTAATCCACCCATGGTCCTGTTAGAATGGTCACATCCATTAATGGGCTTTCTGCTGCTTCAGGCTACTAGTTTTTATCTTAAATAGCATTGGCAAGCATAGCTCTCCAGCTAAAATTAAAAATAGCGCTAACTGTTCTATTGGGAAAGAACAATTATTCATTTCCTCCCATTATTTGTAGTTAAAGGTCAAAAAATGATTTTGACAACACAAAAATTACGTTATTAGGAAGTTTAGTAGTTTCAACATTAAATTTAGTGCCTTTCAGTCTGCCTTTCTAAAAATAGTCAAAGGCAAAGAGGAAGAAAACACTTGTTTTAAAGATGCGAGATTTTTCTTCTTGAAATCTATAATAGTAACTAATGTTTAACGCTACAAGACATGCAAAAAACTAACTCTGCTAATCCATTCTTCTTGAAGGTAATGAAAATCATTTGTCTACTTAATCATGCCCTAATTTACTGGCCCAATAAATAGAGCAAGAGCCACATCAAGCTGCATGCACACAAACAGGCAAAGTATTAATCTTACCTGACAAGAGTTCAAAGTAACTAGTGAGAAAGAAACATACAAAGCACTTACCTGGATGTTACAGTGCAGTTGAAAGCATCACTTGTTCAGAACATCACTATATCCCCACACAAATAGCAAGTAACAATTGAAAGACAACTAGCACCAGAAGAATACATCTTTATAGGGACTAGAATTCACCTGATTATTTGCTAAAAATGATTTTAGGACAGAGAAAGGAACATTAATTCAAGTCCCCGAAGTGAGCAAACGCCCCAATCCAGCCTCCATCTAAGTGTCAACTACAAGCTTTATTTCAAAGCTTCCTGTGAAGACTGAAAGAACTTTTAATATGAGTTGTGGATGTCAATTAATTCATTTGTGAAAATTTTATTCTTTTAAAAAGTTTTATGACACAAAAATAAAAATACTAACTTTCCTGCAACTATTACTAATGAAGCATTTAAAAATGTGTTTATAACACAACAGGAATATTGGTAAACAATTATTAGAAAGAAACCAAACTGAACTTACACTAGGTATGATTTTCAATCATTACTTCACCAAATTAATTTTGCCATTAGCTATTGCCAAAACTAGAAAGTTCACTACAAAAATAACATGTGCGTTCTTGTGCTCTCACAATTGGTACATCACAAAATACTAAATAATTGACATCCACCCTTCAATAAGCACAGAATCAATTAGAATAAAATTGGTTAGTATTCGAAGTGAGAAGCTTAATAACTGCAAAATTTCAGAACTAGAGGGTTTCATAGTTGCACTTTCCAGCAGAAACAGCCTCAGGGCTGTGAGAAAAGAAGACAGGTTGCATCTTTAAGCCATTCACCAAAACAAGACATGAGCCTTTTACATATAACATTGAACATAGAAGTAAATGAAACATTTGCTGTGAATAAAAGACATTTGTGCACAAATAGTGTAGGAGACATTTCTTAATTAGAGAAAATAACACTAACTGTTGAAATAAAAACAACAATGTGATTCAATATTTTGCCTCTCCTCACAGTTTTATACAATTTGCAACAATATGAAAGCAAGTTTACAGCACAAAATTGTTTAAACTATTAATGAACACTTAGAATACACAAACAAGAAATATCTCCTTTCATAAAAAGTACCCTTGATCCAAACATATACAACACCGAACACACACAAACCATCATATGTCATCTGTCATTCAAAGATGGGACATAAACATGCCAGGGTGACACCAAATCAAGCAACCGAACCAAGGACATTCATTAAATCTTGAACAAATAATTGCTAGAGCTATGATGCTAGCTAATAAGGGTGAAATTAGTTCTTAGATATTCATCAATAAAATCATAAATTTAAGACTGTTCTCTCAGTCGCACAACAGTCTCATCACTTGTGTTGGAATCATTCAAAGGCAGACTTTTAGAAATATCAGGCAAAGCAAGAAATAAACCTTTTTAATATTCCAAGAGAAACATTTTCTAGGCACAAAAATATTAAAATTGTCAAATGAAATTTTAGCTTCATTTGACAACAGCTTCAAAATGCACAGCATGCATTCTATTGTCACGCTAGCATCATTTCTTATTCTGGATACTAAGAAAGTAGCATCAGCTCAGAATTAATATAAAACTGCATTTTGCTTGTACTATAGAATGAAGTACTTTCTTTTTTTATGAAATTATCTAATCTTGGAAACATTCTGGGTGACGGTAATTCCCAAAACAACATTTAGATTTTTGTGAAAAGTAGTGATCCCATGCAACAGTGAATGAAGACTGTTTCCATTACACACTGAAACAGATAGACAAAAGGAAGTCTAGAAAGAATTTATCAACAATAGCGATTACTTCTATTGGTTCACAAATCATTTATCTGAACGTGTGACTTATCCTAGACCTTTTCGAATATACAACATATGCTTTTCTTAAATTAGTTCTTTTTAGTAGCTTTAAATATCAGTGACACTAGAAAAGATAGTGATGCGATTTACCAACATAACAATTTTATATTAAAAGACTAGTAAAAATAATTTTTTAATGTTGTAAAAGGCAAACAATCTTCTGGAAATGAAATTTCACTGAACTCAATGTGAAAGCCATCAAATTTATCTTTTTTTTCTCTGAATCAAAAGTCAAAAACAACATTTCTGTGACCTTTGTTTTCAACAAACCCAACCACTGTCATTTAATACTAAGAGATCCATACAAAAGGACATTATTTTGAACACGAATCCTAAAGAATTTCCAATCAACATATATGAATAGGCCAACTCACTACCAAGTGTATATCCATTTCAGTGTGAGATGTAAAACAAACCGGCAGACATCAACAGGCAGGTTCCCAAGCCAGACCAAGGGCAGAGGCAACGGGTGGACCATTCCATTTGGAGGAAGCCAAGGGAGATGCGGCCAGTCACGTACACATGTCTTTTGACCTACTCACACTTTTCATTGTCTGCCCCCTTATTTTCTAGGAGTACCAAAAATTATTTTTAACAAATATTACTATTGGCAAGCTGCTTTTTTGTATTCACCTGTTGCAACTATTTGCAAAAGATTTTTAAAAATAATGATAAAACAAACAGAAAAATGAAGAAAATGGGAAAAGCAATAAAACTGAATGTTTTTAGACTCGTACTTATGCATTTTAAATATACAAAGAAAGGTTAAAAGTATCAAATGCAGCACACAAAGCCAAGCACAATTAGGTTTAAAAATTTATCAAATAAACAAATTCACTGAATTTATTGTCACTTCCTTTTAATATTTGGTTCCCGAGTTGAAGCATCCAAAATTGATCTTCAATTTTGCGAGTCCCTTATTTTAGGCAAAACAAAGGTTACGTGAAAGGGCAGCAGACATAACATCCAATTGTGGTCACCAAATGGGAGAGAGTCGAAGCATTCAGTAGGCAAGTGTACGTGACAACAACCGCCCCTACTGGGACCCTAGGGGCCACCACTCACCTTCACGCACTGCGGGTCTCTCCACGACGGGGGTCGCCTTGGTTGAGGGCTTGCGGGTGGCTGGGTGGCAGAGAACAAGTCCCGTCAGGCCATGCGGGCACCCCCTCCCCCCACCCTAACCCAACTCCTCCGCACCATGGGGCATGAAGAATCTTTCCAGAATAACGCAGCTCTGATCTCTCTAAGACCTGGCTTCAATGCTTTTGACGAATGATTTTGTGAGTTTTAGCGAATGAGTGCTCTCTTCAGGGTGATCAGTGATGTGGCATTCTGGGACCTAAGGTACTTTCCCCAATTGAAATGTGTTGAATAGTTTTAAAACTTCAAATAACAAAGAAATTCTAAATTTGAAAGTAAATTATTTTCTGACATTTTCCTATTCTCCCCAGGTTTTACATGTTTCCAGGTTTCCTGGCCACCCCGGTGTTCAAATTATTCATTGTCAGAATTCTAATGGTCCTCTTTAATCAACGTTGTTTTGATTTTTTATATCCAAACCTTGATCATGACTCGTATTAGAAAAACGTTATCTGCAATTTTTTATTAAAAATGTTTTCCTTATTTGAGAAAAGCATTTTTAATTTTTACTCCACTTTAATGAATGTCATTAATGCATTTATACATTAAAACTTTCCCCACATTTCAATATGATTGAATAACATTGTAAAAACAACAGTGTGTGGTCAAAATCTTGCACAAAGAAAGACCCTGACACTCCTTAAAGTATTAGGGTTGTTAACACATTATTTGTTGTTGTTGTTATATTAATTTCAAAATAAAACAATCATGCTCATGAGTAGTTTTCTCCTTCATTGCATGTTTCAATTTGTGAAGAAAATAGATATATATCATTTTAATTTGAAAAAATTGAAGTTCCAATGAAATTTCGGAGTTGTATTTTAATATTTTTATACATTTCACAAATATTTTGCCATAACTAAATGAGTCAGTTTTAGAACAGTGTCAGAGCATCAAATACTAGGTTTCGTTCAATCCCATAATTTATTGTATCATACACGTAGATAAAAAGAATCTTCATAAAATACAAAAATCAATTTTGGAAGAGACCCCATAGAAAAATGTATTGATTAATTATTATTGTGATATTTCTTATACGAGTTCAGAGCTGAAGAAATAACTCTTCATATTAAGTGACGATACGATAAGAAACGTTATCAGTTGAAAAACAAACCAACAAAATTTAAACCGATCCCAAGGTAAACTTCTCAACTAGTGACAGTAAAGTGAAAGCCATATTAAAATTTAAAAAAATAAAATTTCCAGCTCCACAAGTTCTGAACTTTTTAAGTTTCTCTTCCATTGCATGCAGGGTTGCCACCCAGCCGACGAGATACGTTTCCCCTCAGAGAAAGGCTTTACACACTTCCACCCCAGCCCAGGGAGGGACAACTCAACAAAGCAAAAGCTCTGGCTGGAAGCCACGCAAGGCCCTCTGGTGGCAATGAAACTCCCAGAGCCTGCAAACTGCATCACAAGGGAACAAGACAGAACACAGAGCAAAGGGTCTCCAAACTCAGGGAGCGCACTGACGTTAGTAGTCGCTTCAGACTGTTAGTTCAGGAGGCAGAGACAACCATTGTTCACATACTCTTGTACTCATCCTATCATTCAATACACTACTGCTAAGTTCATCGCAATGTCAGTACTGGAATAATTATGTTTTCTTTAGCAAATGCAATAATACTATTTTAATGGTTCTCAAAACAGGTGAAGAAAGATACTTTTAGCAATGCAAGACGACGACATTTATTAATGACCGATACTTCTATCAAAAATAGCAAATACTAAAAACAAGTAATTTTGTATAAATTTTCTCTTTTTTTGTTTATGTTCTGAAGAGACTGGTATTAACGGTTGCGAAACCAATTTCAGATACTTGCTAAGATATTTAAGAAACTGTACACTATCTAACAATTTGATGATAATAATAATAATAATAATAATAATAATAATAATAATAATAATAATAATAATAATAATAATAATAATAATAATAATAATATTAAAAAAATAAAATAAAAGACAAGTTCATTTGTAAGTTTGGTGTACAGGAATTTACAATTCATCACTGGAAAGTCAACTTCAGAAGACTTCAAAACACAATCTCTTAAATCAACTAGAGCTTGTATGGAGCAACTAAAGATTAGCTCCATACAACAGAAAACCAATTACAGAATTAACTTGACAAGATGGAGTTGTGTTTTATTACCTGGCATTTCCCACCTCATTACAAATATATTTCTTTATTCATCAATTGAGCACTCTTACAGTTAACAGAACATCACAGCTACTGTTAGGAATTACCATTGCTCAACAATAACTTATTGTTTGAATGTGTCCAAGTAAAAACATTTTTAGACACATTCAGTTCTTGGGCACATTGCCATGGGGTAAACTGAAGTAATGACAAAGCGAAGAGCTCAGCAACACACACACTCTTCACCCATCCATGCCTTGCAATCATCGCAGGGCTGAAGTGTCTTTTACCTTCTCGAGCCTCTGTCTCCTCCCCATCCACCTGCGAAGCATCAGCCTCTGCCACAGGCTCCGCGTCCGCCACATCGCGCGGCTTCTCCGGAGAGCTGGGGGGTGGCGTCTGCTTGGCAGCCAGCTCCTCTTGGCGCAATCGCTCCTCCTCTTCTTGACGTCGTTTCAGCTCCTTCAGCTCGAACTAGAGAAAGAGAGTTGGTTTAGGAACACCATTCAAACATCTAAACATACGCTTCCAATTCCACAGAGTATTTCAAAAGTAAAAGTGAGAAAACCATAAAATTTAGTAAGATATTTCATTTTCCCGTTCCATACATCTAGTGCATTTCTTTCTGTGCTTTGGTTTACTTATTTGCGAACATAATGTGCACATATTCATTCTATTTCTAGTAAAAAGGTGTAGTGCATGTGTAACAATATAAACCAACACACACTAAAAGGAAACTTCCTTTTTCCAGTAATTATTATACCATAGAAGATTGTATTATTTTCTTTCTTTCTTAATTTGTTTTTTCTTTTGTTATTTTGATAACTTTCAGATACATTAGAATTCTAATATTGTGAAACATAACAGTCAAACATTTAAAGATCATTGTACATAAATAATCGCATATTTACAGCATAGGTTTACAAATTAACAATTTTTTTTATTAAGGGAAATTATCCATTCTGTTCGAGTTATTGACAAAGCAATCCCATTCAATAAGCATCAATCCACATGTCGGGCATTTGACTGTAGCTTCTCTATTATCTCTTAGAACACGTGTGTCCTAGTGTGCTAACAGTGTTTCATGCATCACGGTGCATCCCAACATTGTGATCAAGTGGTGTGTAGGTTACTCTGGATGCACGAGCAATGTCAAAAATTTCAACACACTCTAACCTCTTTCTTTTACGGATATTCATTTTATTATCATTACGGTCACAGGATAAAAATGTGCAATCAATTTCTTGAGCACTGAAAGGTGTGATATTGTTCTTTTAAAATGCAAACTTTCTAGAAAACTAGAAATCACAGGCGAAAGAAAATGTCATCAGTTATCTCTCTTCCTTTTACATATTAAAAAGGAGAAATAAATAAATAATCTTGCACATAGTTGCTCAAGAACTTCTTTCCGGTCTTCATCCGCTATATTTTGTATGACTTTAAAATCACTAAATCATGGATTCATCCTTAACTTTTTTTCTCTTATCCTACAGAGTACGTTCTCTCTTTAGTATTTATTAGTACTTTTGAAATATTCTGTGAAGGAAGCTTTATTGGAAAAAGTAAGTATAAAATTTGGCAAAATCTGTATTTATTGACAAAGGAATAAAAAGTATACAAAACTATATTTAAATCTTTACTACTAAAAATATATTTAAATTTTTACTTCTAAAATTATTTATTGGCTAAAAACAATAGTTAAATGTTCAAAATCAGTAAACCGTTCATAATTTCACACAGCAATAAATATTGTATTCAACGAGTTTTCTTTGAAACACAGGAAAGAACATCACAAAAAAATGATAAACAATGTCACTGTCTCAATGAATGGGGTTTACAAAAGCACTACACAGAAAGTACACGATTCAAGCACTACAACCCACTCACCTGTCGTTGGAAGCTTCCACTCTCCACATGCATGGTAGACCCAGGTAACAAAGGATCCATGTCAGAACCAGAGGAACAAGAGTGAGTTTCTGTATCAGAGGAATCAGAATGTCTGGGTGATCCTGAGGATACTGAAGATTCGCAAGACTGACCTGACCCGGATCGTCGTCTTCTCTTTTTCCTAAGATAATGCGGCCGACCGTGTTTCGGACAAACTACTGGCGAATCTAACAATAAAGTGGGCTCGTTTTCCCCTTCATGAAGGCGTGGAAGTGTAGATCCTGAGGCTGTCGCGCGAAGACAATCGTACGGTACTTCATATGTGTCAGAAAGGGACACACTATAGGACTGGGATGAATTGAGATCACGTGACAAAGCTGATATTTGAGAACTTAAATGAAGAATGTCATCCGTATGGAGACTGGATTCTTGCTGAGGTATTGAAAGAGATGCCCGGGAACAATTTGGAGTTTTCCCGCCATGAGGATGTGCAGCATCGTCTGATATACTACTAGAGTGCGATCGTATCCTCCTTTTCCCAATTCTTAATCCCACTTCTCCAGGCTTCACTTCAGCTTTATGCATGACCTCCACAATTCCTGAATCATTATTAGCATTATGAAATTTATCACTACTAGACGCACGTTTGGGATACGCTTCTGCATTATTAAAATTAATTTCCTCAAAGATCTCTTCAGAAAAACTACCAGATTTTGTGTGCTTTCGGAAGTCATTATCATGAAAACTTGGCATGCAGCTGTGCCTATTAGCCTTGGTCTCTTGTCTTTGAGTTGGCTCCTCAGATACACTTCCAGTATTTTGCCTTCGATACTCACGACCCATTTTAGAAAATCTAAGCTCTGGCTCAAACACAGGTGCATCACTATCTACACTAGGACTTGTAGGTTCGGATCGCAGGTATGAATCGTGCAAAAACGACGACAACCTTTTCACCCGTTTTTCACCCTCTCCCCCAGAACTAGCTGTCGAGTAGCGAGGTCTGTCTGGATTGTAAAAACGGTCTGAATCGAGAATTATTGCTCTCACTATGTCACCTTGAGTTCGACGGCGAATCCGTCTCTTGCCCGCAGATTTGAATTCCTGCGTGAAAATTTCTTCTATCGGCTCCTGCCAGTAACCAGGAGGGGGTGGGGGTGGGTAGAAGTATTCAGCAGGGTAGGGATCGCTTCGTACAGGACGCAGAGGTCGCAGGGAAAGATCCACCACACTTTGCCCATCTACAACACTACTGGGAGTCTCGTACTAACAAGCAAACAAAAACAAGATTAAACATTTCATGCAGAACATGCTTGTATTAAAAGGTTACAATAGGTCAAACAAAGGAGAAGGATTATGTCAGATAAACCTGGTGAAATAAAACAAATGCTAGAACTTCTCAACAAACAGCTAGTTTTCTGAATAATAATGCTAACACATGAAACAAAAATAATAAATGTGAATATCTTTAAAACAAATTTAGAATAAAAAGTGTAATATTTCTACTACTCACTACCTTGCTTTTTGTTTTGTTGATCTGACATAAGGATATTAGTGCGTGGACATTTCATACAATAAAACAAACCAGAACAATACAACAAGCAGACTACTCCCAGGATATAGAAGGTGGCATGCTCTGTTAATATTCATCACATATTACTGCACTGTAGGATTCTGTGAATTTCATTTTCCCAGGATTCCCAAAGAAAGGTTGCACTTCTAATCTCTTCACAAGGACCTAGGAAATGGATAGGATAAAATGTATGTATGTAGGATAACCAAGAGAAGGATTACAGTGTCTTTAAACCCAAGAGAAAAAGCAACGGCATGCATAGGATTATTTAGGAGAGAACAAAACATAAGATGACCAAATTCCCTTCTAATCCCAAAATTTTGCAAAATATTAACCGAGACATTTGAATTGGGCAAGATGTTAAATAACCTGACAAATAACAGCGTGAATCAAGCCCATTCCTGCTTTTACGAGTGTGAATTCTATCCACAATTTGGACAAAACAGTATAGCAAACGTGATCATTATGAGCAACAACATAGCTTCTAAAACTGTCATTAGATCACATTAACCCCCCTGGCTCAAGGGAGTTTGATGAAGTTTTCTCAGAACCAATGTATTATTAAGTTACTATTTCCTCAATACCCCTTTACAAGGGGAAAAAACCCACCCCGAAACGAGAGAAGCTTCACTTTCACAGAACCCTGATATAATCAACAAGACTTGGGATGTAAAATTTCTGAACATTCTAGGCGCGTTTCAGCTCAACTTGGCATTTGCTAGATCCAAATCTAAAATTTTAGGGGTCTGAAACGTAAAGCCAAATGTTTTATATTCCAATTTAACAACATCCCCAGAACACATCAATACTACTGAAAGTCTGTGCCTCATATTTTTTCATCAATAAGGATTCTTTTAAAATATTATATTTTGACTCCCTTTCTTTTCCCAATGCATGGCATTACAGGAATAAGGTTAATATTTGTTATTCAAAGATAAAAAAGTTCTGTAATTCCTTCCCACTACTTACTGTGGTGAGCCGCTCTAAAGCCATGAATCTTTCTTCTTGTGCAGCAGCCGACTTTTCAAATGCTTCATGTTTCTTGATTAAGTTCTCAACTTCATCAATAGTATGCTGTTAAAAGAAAATTGCAGGTTGTAAGATCTACCAAGAGATTGTTCAACAATTTCATTCTAAAAAACAGAATGAATATGTAGAAGAACTTCCAGCTGGCATAATTATGTAATAAACATTATCAACACATGACGTGCTATTCTTCATGTAATTTAAATCAGTATATTTTACATGTATTTATTTGTTCATATCGTGAATTATCAAGTAATTATTTAAGAGCAGATAAACTAAAAAATACTTACTCCAAGTTCTTGACTCATTAGGTATGGCTCTTGAGCTATTAGCCATGCCTCAGCCACGGCAGCATCGCGCGCAAACTGGTACACCTCCAAAATGAGCTGCAAGTTGAGCCAGCGTTCCTCCCAACGATGCAGCAAGGCGTTCCTCTGGTTGGTGAGTGACAGGAGACGTTCCTTGATGTCTGCAGATGCGTAGTGATTGCGAGAAAGTAGTTCTTTGCCCAGCGAGATGCAGGCAGTGAAGTTATCTTCTCGGGCATCAATTTCCGCCTTTAGGCTCTGGTGATTGTTCATCAGCAATTCAACTCCACTCACATCCCTGAAAAAAGAAAATTAAGAAATTGGCCTAATAATACCAAAGGTGAAGAAAAGGTAATGTATCAGCCACTCTACAACACAACAGAATTTATCTGTCAATTATCGATCCACACCCTTCAAAAAAATTTTGCTACACTATTTTGGCACACAGTTGTAGGTTTGAAGAAATAGTTTAAATCTTGCAGGAGCCATTAACTTAAAGAAAAATATTGTAAAAATTAAATGATTGTAAACAATACATCAAATTCTTCAATAAACTTAATGAAGGATATTTTATATTGAATATTCAATATACCTGTCAACAAACCAAAATAAATTGTTTAATTATGTTTGTGATGAATTTATAGAATTCTTCCTTTGCACATTTTTCCTTGCCAACTAAAATTGACCAGCCAGGAAATGTCTGGCATCTGAGGCATTAACTTCATTATCTGCTGGATCTAATTTCGCGAATATAATTATAAGCAGGTAACAAGACAATATATTTCTTCAACAACTGATTTCCGGTTCTGAAACGAATATGAACTAACTTATCAAGAAACATCCAAAAACTGAAATGCAAACAAGTCATAATCATCAATTTTCGTTTTGAATATCTGTAACATTATGAATAGATTCTTCATAAATATTAAAGAACTGATATCTAGCACAAACTGCTCATGGAAGTACCCCTTCATACCTGAGCAGAATGGCAATAAAGGCTGTAAACCTTTAAATTGTAGGTCTGTAAAAAAACTGGTAAATAGGGGCAATTATTGCAATTTCCCACAATATCAAAGAAATCAGCAAATTAGCCGCATAGGTTTTACCTCGGTTTTTCAGATGTGTTCATCTGTCGCGCAACATCATCCATCCAGAGCATTAGCGTGCGCACCATGCTGAAGAACTTGAAGAGGTCACCAGTGTCAGCCAATTTCTGGCGCCGAGCATCGCACAGGCCCTGCAGGTTGTGCCAGGCAGTTACCACCTCTGCCTCCCTGTTGGTGATTTCCTTAGCCTTGTCGTGGGCGTATGACACCAACAACTTGGCCGACTCCTCTTGCACCTGTTGGACCTGAAACACACCGTAAAAAGTTTTGTTAATTCAGCAAATCGCAGACTTAAGTTCTCTGACAAGGGAGTTGTTCTTGACAATGCCTCCGATGAATATTTCCAGTGATCCAGATGTAATTACATAATCCTTTGACAGTCTTTCAAATCTTAAAGTGAAGCTTCAGAGCTTCCCTTACCTGGGTCTGCAGGGTCTGAAGATCCTGCAGGAAGCCCTGGTGCTTGCGTTGCAGGGCTGAGACAGAGCCTGGGTCCCTTCCCAACTCGTCTGACATGGAGTGCTGCTTCTCCAGGATGCGCCCCAGCACGTCCTTGCAGTCGTGGAAGAATTTATGCAGCTCTCGAGACGCAGCCAACATCTGAACACAAAATTCAATCATTATAAACTCTTAATACAGAGTAGCTATTCCTTTCCTGGAACAAATTACACTGACCTTCGTTCATTAACCACCCAATTATTATTTTTTCTCCATTAAAAAAAATTACCCAATAAAATTTGTCGATCTGAAATCTGTATAAGTGATGAATACTTTAAAATTTGTTTACTTCATGGCTCAATTGACTGCCCAAATTTGCTGAATATATTAACTTTTAAAGTGCCCATAAAATTTTAAGACAAAAAAGTATATTTATTATAGATAGAAATAAAACTTGTGTTGCTAACTATCCTCGTGCTAGAATGAGCACAGCCGTGAATTCTTGCAAATTTGATATCTTCATTTAATAGTTAACTTCAATAATAATGAACTAAACATTTATATCTTTAAATATAATTGAATATTCCCTTATTATTTTCAGTTATATTTTCTATTATCTTTAGTTAGTGCAGTCTCAAGCTACAGGAATCTTGAATTCCTATTTCCTATCCCTTTTCTAAATAAATGTCAATTTCCTTCAAAGCAGAACGTGTAGACAAACACTTGATGATTATTTTGATTGTGATTATTGTTGCCTTGATTTGTATTTTATACTTAAATATACATTATTTTCTATTCTTTGATACTGTTTATTACATTGAAGACAATCTTCTGATAACTGTTATATTTTAAACCTTAATTTTCTTGTGAATATGACATACGTGCATAGTCATTGTTCATGCTGGTCATATCTGTAGCTTGGCATATTGTGAATACTTTCGTTTCCTTTTGTTCTTTCCATTTTAATGTTGTATACAATATTCTATGTTTTCATTTATTATATTAACAATGAAAAAAAAGGACATAGTCTGTAGATTCAAAATAAATAAAGAGAGCATTTCACACTTACAAAAATGTACAATGTTATTTACAGGAAAAATGTACTTTTAAAATTGCCTCTGAAATTTCTCTAACATCCAAAGATTCTTCGAAACATTCCTTAAATTCCCCTGACTTTTCCCAATTTACCAGGAAGTGTCCACTCTGGAATACTTAATAAAATTGTATGCAAGACTAATATCTGGCAACGTAAGTGTTTTTAAAAAGGTACAAAACCTTGCTATAATTACAGTTTTGACATCATCTAAATCCTCCTCCAAGTATGGAATCTCATAGTAATGTTAACATTTTTTTTTTTAGACTTGTTCAACTTTTCACTCATCACAAAATTCAAGGGGAAAATGTCAAAGAAAGAATTAATTTTATGGGAAAATAATGTTCTTTCAGTTTATCAATTAATAATTACCCTCTTAGACCTTAAATAAAATACACAAGAAATTTATAGTATTAAGTGAACAAAAAAATGTCCTCATTGCAGCTTCAGGAACCGCTATGAAGTATATATCCACCGTAAGTATTAAGTATCCACCGAAGAAATATCCACCGTAAGTATTAAAAAATAATAAAATACCCATGGTTTCTGAAGTGAATGAACTTACTGGCACTGAACTGGAAATGGGAATATCTATTTCGCAACATAATGTATGCAATTTTCCTCTGATCTATATTCCAATTTCTCACAATAGATGTGTATATATTCTTACACTATTTAAAATTTCTAATATAGTCAACGATTTTGTTATGTGCTTTGCAGTTTTGATTTATTATAGTTAGTGACTCTATGGAGTCGCTTGTTGCACAATGTATATCATTATGTAAACATCTAAGATGGTTAATTTGTTTGTAATTCTGTAATTGGGCATAATGTCAGTTGGATTTAATTTTGAATAAATAAGTATCCTAATCTCTCAATTGTGCTCCAAAACATACCTGTATACGTGTCTCAATTTGTTCGAGAAGATCTTGCCAGTTGTCATTAAGGGAATCCTTCCATTGGGCAATCTCTGCAGAATCAGAGTGACCAGCGCTGATCAGCTGGTCAGCAATGCTGTTCACAGCTGCCAGACGCTCGCTACCAATGGCTTCTGTGTCACGAGCGAACTCCTTAAATCTCTCAGACAGAAGCTGCAAAGGAGTAACAATTCATTAGTACAATAAAACTCCTTACATTCTTGGAATGTGTTTTTACTGATGGAATACGTCAACATTTATGCTGTTTTCCCTCAGCCCCTTCAATTTTCTTATGTTCACAATGTAAAATTTTCTCTGCTTTTACACTTTTGAAATTACATTTTCCTCTGTAACAGCAACAAATGCAAAGCTGGATGGCTGTTGGTCTTGTACATTTGTTCCCAATCGAGTACTAGAAATACTTTACTGTTTGTGATTAGAGAATGTCAGAATTACTTCATGTTGTAAAGGGAGAGCCTTAGGCTGATTGTATTTAAATTCAATCTATTTTCAAAATAAGGAGAAAATTATCAGTGCGCTGTGGACTGCTTACATATTACAAATATTTGGCTTATTGCTGCTAAAGAAAGCAGAAACTGTTGTATCTATTATCTCAAACTATCCAACAAGTCTCCTCCATCACACTGTGTAGCAAACATGATACAATGTTTATTGAGAAAATACTCCACTTGTCTTGGAGAATTGAAGAATTCATTAATTAAAGAATTAAAAAATCATTCTAAAAGACAATGAGATGTCTTGAATTGATACCATAAGCAAATTTAAAACTTCTACCAATGATAATGATTATTTCATTTTTGTCAGTTTTTCAATACAAAAACCTTTACAAAGACATAGAAACAAATGTGTTTTACAATATTTGTTTCAGTGTACATTTCTTAAATTTTCAAATCTATAATTCTAAAATAAACCTTTTAAAAATTCAAAATGTTCAAATTTAAATCATTTAATGCAACTTAAATAAAAAGTTCACTACAATACTTTTTATTTTTTATACCAGCTTCATAAATTTTCTTACTGTTGTTGGTTCTCTAGTTGACCAGCATCTGCTTAAGTTTTAATGTCAATCATGTACACATGAAGACTTACTGTGACATGATCATAGTCTTGTCCCAGCTCCGTGGAACCTGCGACAACCTCCCGCTGGTCAATCCATTGTTGCAGGTCATCCACTTCCCTCTGGAGCATAAACTTCTGGAGAGACTCGTCCAACTTCGCTCGCCTTTCTCCAGCCAGATCCTTCAGCCCAGCATACAATTTGTCTACTTGGGATTGCTTCACAGCTATCGAATCACTATAAAGGAAACAGATCCAATGAGTTGGCTAAAAACAGACTTCAAATAAGAGGTTGCATTTGAATACTCAGGAAGGAGTGCAATTTAAAAGAAATGTACAAGTCAGAATGATTTAACATGTCAGTTAAGTCTACTAAAAGCAATACCTTATGAAGAAGAAAAATCAGAATACTTTAGTTTGCTTACTTGTAGCAGTTAAGTTTAATCTGCTTTAATAAAAAGTCTCCAACAGTAAAATACGTACAAAAATGAGGGATTAAATTTAAGCAAAACGAAGCTAAGTAAAGTTTCCATAAAAAAAGGAATATTTAGAGAAAAATGAAATTGTATTGATAACTGATAACTAAATTAAAAACAAGTTGGGTCTTATTAGTAGAAAAAATTAGTTTCATTATTTTACTATTGTTAAAAATCTAATTTTCCAAAGCTTTTTTGGGGGTTTAATTTTACAAAAATGCTCCAAAATATATGAAAATATTTAAACAATAATACTCCACTATATAGAAAAAATTTTTTAAAAGAATTAGGTTTATTTTCTTCAAGAGTATAGAGAAAGTTAAAAGTCGATATTAAAGCAAGAGCTAACCTGTCTGGGTGCTGTTCTGCAGTCAGTTGTCTCGCAGCTTCTCCCAATTGCCGGATGGTTTCAGCATAGTCCTCCACAGCAAGTTCCAAAGTCTCGTGCTTCTTCATCAGGTTCTGGGCAGAGATCTCATCCTTGCCTCGATCCTCCACCATCATGTAGAGCTCCTGTTCGCTCATCCATGACTCTGCTTCACTGGCATCGAAGAAATACTGTAAAAAAACCACAAACCATTATCACTTAAGCAAATACATAGAATCACAAACAATTATTTTCCTACCAGCATAACAACACCATTATCCTTTTGGTGGTACATCATCTTTGGTTGAAAACTTTAATTTTTTCCCCCACAATATTTATTCTCACCTGAATTTAAAACATTTATGAACTTAACACCTGAATTTAAAACTTTTTTTTAAGGAAAGAATTTGCAACCATTTTTCAAGGTGTTGGATTTTGTAATGTCTTTTTCCCAACTTTGCAATGATAAAATTTATAAAGTAGCTCAAGTGCAAGTTAAATAAACATATTTCCCCATACGATCTTCACAGCAGAACTTACTTGCTGTGCACGCTCAGACTGCAACAACTTGTTGCGCCTCTCCTCCACAGCCTCCTTAAGCTCCTGCCAGCGTGCCTGGAGTTCCTCAATAAGTGCTTGGAATTCCGGTGCAGCTTCATGCCCTTCATCAATGAGTTTCTGGCCATTGGAGCAGACCAGAAGAACTCTTGGCTCGTGATTGTCAATTTCGGTGCGAAGAGACTGAAGACAGAAATTTTAAAACAATATTTTAATGTCATTAATCGAAGCAATGACAGAACATAGAGTAACTAAAATTCAGACAATTATCAAAAAGGGAAAGAAAAGAAAAAACATTACAAGGTGAAGAACATAAATGAAAGAATGGCAGAAAAAAGGTACGGAAAAATTAAGAAGGGGGAAAGAAAGCCAAGTAAATACTACTACTATTACTGATAACAATATTAATAAAAATTGAAGGGAGAGAAGGATAATAAAATCAAAAACTATTTACCGAAAATCTTAAGCAAAAAAGTAAATTGCATAGGAAAAAGAAAAGAAAAAGTGGAGACAAATAAGTTAGCAATTTCTTGTAGAGGAAAACTCACCTGGTTCTTCTTCTTCAACATATGAACATTGAACAAACTGTTACCATAGTCTGTCGATGTAGCTTGGGGCATCTTCTCTGAGATCCAGAGCTTTTCATCCTCCACATCTCGACGGAACTGAAATGTAAGAGATTATGTTTTTCATTGAATGGCAAATGATTCTCCTCTATTTGCATCTTCTACAAAATAAATGTAGTCGGATTGTTATATATTGAAAACTAAATTTCAACTATTTCAGTAAGTTTGGAATTAATTTTCTCTAGGGAAAGAATGAACATCAAACACACCAAGGAAATCCATCAATTCCACAAGAAAAAGTATTCCAAAATAACCAAGAATTTAACTCCTATAACATTAAAATGTCGAACTATGAAACCGCTCATCGGAACACAAAAATTTCAACAACTACTTGAGTTGTATCTTGAGAGCTGATTTCAGCGAGACATAATTTCATAAAAGTATGTTTCACACTTTTCATTAGAAGACAAAGACACCACAAACACAATTCACAACACAAGATTTTTGTGCGCAACAAAATGTAAACACCAGTGATTCAACGTTTCAATTAGGTTATATTTACACTCTGTTTAAATTATCACCACAGAGAAAAATTGAATTAGGCACATAATATCTTTATCTTTACCACTTCATTCTCTGAAGTTATTACCTGTCCATACATAAGACACACATAGGGGTTTCGGTAAGGCACACTGGGATCATAGTTCAACTCCAAATCATAATCAAGATCAAGATCCATATCAGCGTCCATCTTTCCTTTCTTGCTGCAGCACGCTGCAGAACTACTGTGTGGTTGGCCACAGGGGAAAGGTAGAGGGGGGAAGGATTCTGCCCAAATGCCAACGTGACCCATACGCAGGCACGAGGCACCCTGCCAACTTTTCGGACCCAGGAACCCCACGTCCGTTGGATTAAAAAGGAGAAAAGGTCACACACTGACCTATTGGTGTCACCAGAAGAAGGGCACCAGGAACCTGACAGAAGGGAAAAACCTGCGCCCTAAACTTTATTCCTTCTGGGCACTGCAGATGGACAAAGATGGAGATTGTCCTCTAGCTGGGAATCAATTTGGCATCTCCATCCATGGTTACACAAAAGTTAAATTTTTTTTTTGTTTTTTTCCCTTTTCTCCTAAGTGATCTGCAAGATTGATTTCTGAATTTAATTTCAGGAGTTTTCAATAATATGATTTCCTTGAATTCAAAACCTTTTTATTAAAAATCAAACGTTTCTTTCTTCATGTCACCCGGAAGAGTAGTATAAAAAATCCTTCACTCGGTACACAGACAAGATTTAGAGTACTGTCACCTTTTAAATTTTAGAAATTTAATTACAAAATTTACAAATAAATCTCTTAACTATTTTTATCACTTAGTTCAGGTCTTCAATTAAAGAGTGAGGCTTCCTGTAACAAACTGCTCCAAACTCTCTTAATGACTAGAACCAGTGATGAAATTGTTATAGTAACAAGAAATATATGTAACAAATCCAAGAGAAGTTTTTGAATAAGAATATTATTTGCATTAAATTGCAACATAATTGCTGCTAATTGTGTAGTTATAGCTAAGATTATATACTTTTATTGTGATTACAAAAAATTATCATCAGAATTCTAATCGCCTTCACTCGTAAGCTGTTGGTTGAGAAGTGTTATTTGAATTCATCTGATCTGAATTACAGTCGTTCCCAAAATGTATTTTCAGGTAACTAAATTTTAACTACACAGAGGAGTTTGCTAAATGAAAGATTCACTAACCCCATAACTTCTGTCGCTTGAAGCCTATACAATTCTAAGAAATTTATTCTTTTCACTTCCAAGTTACCAAAGTTCAAATGAATTGCCAGAAAATTTGGCCGCAGGCAAATTCAGTCCAGAGTTATTCAAAAAAATATGTTTGCTTTTACAAGAGGGAGGGTTTTTTTCACACAAAATGAAAATAAGTGTTGAAACTCGACACTGGAAGGTTGGAAAGCAAAAAAAAAAAATTGAAGTTCTCACGATACATTTGTTATTAAAAAAATTCACAATAAATGAAACTACTCAAAAGTTCCAATTTGTCAAAGATATATCACGTTTTTAATTTTGAAGAATTGTTTCAAAACAATGTAAATTTTAACCCAACATTGAACGAAATTAGAAAAGGTGTCCAAAATGGAATGCTCACCCAGATGGATGATGGTTGTATTACAAATTGTTTGAAATTGGGGAGAGAAGATTAAAAAAAAAAAAGAAGAAAAGGAGACAACATTTGCCCACAGCCTCTTGCATTCCTAGCTCAGGAAAGGTACAGTGCAACAGGAAAGTCCCTCTGCAGTGACCCACATCAGGGGTTCCTATTAAAAACTGCATTTATGTTGGTAGCAAGCAGATCACTGCGAAACAAATAAAGAGGACAACACTTCCAGCATTCGTTATGATTGTGGTGAGTACACAATTCATGTTTTTCTTTTGTTACAAGCTGCACCATTATTTCTGTTGCTAGCACACTCATCAAAAGTGTGCCACAGCCATTAAACGTTTCTCACCTGGAAGGCTTCCTTCTTCTTCTCTAGCTGCACCTGGCGCTCCAGCAGAGGCGCCTTCAGCTGCTCGAAGCGCTCCTCCACCTGCTGTTTCTTGGTCTTGATGCCGTCCAGCTTCTCTGGGGCAGTGCGCTGCAGGATCTCTGCCTGCGTCTCTAACTCTGACACCTGGCGAGCCTTCACGGCCATCTGGGTCTCTATCATCTGGAAAATAAGCATCAATGCAACATTAATAACATTGCAATACCCCTTTCACTAGGCTCTTCGAGATTATATTGGATAACTTTATATGTCTGCCAGATAGGCTGCCTGAATGCAATATGGGATGGCAGCATACACTCATTCTCAGCGAGAATTTCAAGAAGCACTCTACAAAAAGGGTCATATTCTTATTCTCTGGTGTTTCCCAGGGTTGCATAAAATTCAACTGTCTTCTCCTTAATGGCAAGTGTATTTAACCTAGTATTTTTGGTATACATTATTTAATTTAGAGTATACTTTTCTAATTTTGTGGTATGCATACAGCAAAGTCATTTTGCCCTACATGCACCACAAAGTAACAATTTTCAATCAATAAGCAATTAAAGTAAGTACTAGATTAAATGCATAAGTGTTGAAACAAAGGGGTTTCAATACTCAAAAAACTGTTCCTCACCTGTTGTTTCTGCATAAGGATGTTCACAGATGCCAAATCACTGCCAGTGTCCTCAGACTCTATCTGCTTCTCAAGTTCATTCATCCATGTGTCGATGTCATCACATGTCTGGTGAAGCAGGACTTCTCGGTTGGCATCGAACAGACGCTCACCCTTATCTTTAGTGATGGTCTCCAGGTCGCTGAACTGCTGGCCTAGCTCAGCAATGCGTGGCTCCACCACATCGGCCAGTTCAGGCTTTTCCTTGATCAGCTCATCCGCCGCCTGTAGCCAAGTAGACGATTGAAATATTTTGAAACTTCACTAGAAATACCACTATCTTACTTCATCAAACATCAAAACATTGCTACTTTGGTAACATTTATGAAATCAAGCTGTAAGTTGTTTCAATTTCTATTAGATACAAATCACAGTTAACACTATTGTTCCTCCTATGCTCTCTCTTTTAAAAGAAGAATGTTATACAGGTATTACTTAACCCTGTAACATTCACTAAACAAGTAAAATACTTCTGAAATTTACAAGTGCCAATATATAAAATCAATGTAACTTCATTACATCGAAGTAAAAAAATAAATATTCGCTATCTCTTATGGACGTTTTTACAAACGTTAGTTTGAAATATCCAGATAGTAAAAAGATCTGAATCACTATGATAATGATTATTTTATTTACACTATTTTATTTTGTTTCTGGTATAATTTAAGGCAATATCGTTCCATTATTTTTCTTCACCAATTTACAAATCATCAACACTCAATGAGCCAAGTAGCAGCCACAACTGACCTGTTTGATGCGGAAGAGGCGATCCTTGTTGGAGGCAATTTCTGCCTCAAAGGCCTGATGGCGAGTCCACTTGCTGTGCACGGTCTTAGCACTGCGGTAGGTTTCATCTTGGGCAGTGAACTTCTTCTCCTGCACCCATTCACTCAATTCCTCGCAATCCTGTAGGCAAACAATATATTCTTCTATAATAAGGGTTTCATTAAAGTAATATTACTGTATTTACCTGAATATCAGATGAAGTTTTTTTATAAATATTTTAGTTGAAAAATGCGGGGTCATCTTATATTAATAAATACCAAGATGAAGATATCAATAAATGCGAAGATATCAAAATAAAATACCAAGATATCAATAAATGTAAAGACAGTGAAAATATAGCACATATATACAATACGTAATTATGTTTGCAGTCTTATTCTCAACATCTATCGCAAATTTGCAGGGCAATTCAGACAGATATTTTGCAATGGACAGGGAAAGAGAGAATCTCAAACAAATCGCATTGTATCACATGAAATGTAATGTGAAAATTAACGCTAATATTTTGTTACACGATTCAGTTTCAACAAGGTCAAACAGAATCTTGGTTCAACACCCAGCAAGTGCGAATCTGCGTTTTGAACTAAAAGAAACAGATGCTATCAACAATTGTGGAACAGATACAAAAGCCAATGACAAAGAAGGAAATCTTAGGTAGCATGTGATGAATGACTGAATATTGCAAATTCAATTTGCAAAATTTTCAGAGAGGCCTAAAAAGTCAGAACAGTTGCAATATGGAAAGAGAACTAGAAAGAAAGAAACATCGATACACGTGAAGATATGATGGGCCACCATTCCACCATTAAAATGGCAATGTATTATGTATTATATTATAAAATATTTCATTACCATGTGGCTCTAAGCTTTAACAAACAAAAAAATTCCAGTATAGGGAGGTTTCCGTTTTATGCAATGTTACCCATCTTATGACCTGATATTGATGTTTCTGCCCTGGAAGCAGTAAATTACACAACTAGAAAAATTCCAGTATAGGAAGGTTTCCGTTTTATGCAATGTTAACCATTTTATGACCTGATATTGATGTTTCTGTCCTGGAAGCAGTAAATTACACGACTATTTTGATTATCAAAATACATATCCTACACCTTCTCACGCTCAGAGTGTTAGGAGAGAGGGAATTCCCTTGAGGCCTACGCCTTGAGACACAAGTGATCCCAGAGTTGAATTCTATGCTGACAGCTGAAGCCTATTTCCTTCTATGTCTGGCTGCCACAACTAAATCTCAAGTCACAGGGATAAGAAAATTTAAAACAAGCTTGTAGATGCATTTATTTCATTAAGAACATCTCGCGCCTCTCTGCCAATAGCATTAAATTCACCGAAATTTCATTTTATAAAGATTTTTTTTCCCCACAGGACATGAAAAACTGTTCTGTTTCTGTATTGAAGAGATTCCACTTTACGTTGTGTAGAATGTTGTGAAGAAACATCCCTATAATCGTTTTTAAAGTCTAAAAACCATGCTTGTTAAATTAAGAACATTGTCAAAATTAATGCACACACTTTAATACAATTGCGGTGCATTTGTCAAAAAGGCTCACACTACCCAGTGTCTGAAGTGCCATTTATATCCACGGTTGCTTAGTAGTCGAGGCAGAAAACTGAAAATTGATTCTCCTGAGAAGCAAACTATCCTTTCCCTTACCTGTAGGAACTGGTGAAGCTGCAGCTGATCTTTCAGACGCTCCATCTGCTCCAAGGCTCTCTCTCTGTTGGCGTTGCGACGATCATTGATGTTATCAGCTTTCTTCGAGACTTTGTCAGCTGTAAACAAGCAAATTTCAATTTGCAAGAAACACATACTACTTGTTTATTCTGCTTTATGGAAACAAAATAAAATGTTCCTTTCCCTAAAGTGTAGAATCTAGTGTCACGAAACTGTATTTTACTCTTCATATGAAGCATTTGACAATAAATAGAGGCAAACTATTATTTCTGTCAATCATTACTTCCCTAAAATAGGTCATCCACGATTTCTCCCATAGCAAGAAGCTAGTAAGAAAATTTTAATTATAGCTGAAGAAAGAATAAAAATGTTTCACAACTAATGCCACTGTATGAATATTGAATTAATTTCAAGGGGATTTTCACAGTTATTTCCCAGAATGATATTTCGACGAAGTTATTATTAACATAGGTGGAAAAAGGACAATTAAATTAGAATTATTAATCAATTTTTTGAACATGCTTATTTATCTAATGTACTGATTCTTCATCCCTAATAACCTGTAGCTCTTTCAAAGGAGACTCACCTGCATAGTGTCCCTCATCGCACAGCCTTTGGGCAAACTGTACCACGCTGTTGATCTTATCATCGTTGGCCTCCACTGTAGTAAGGAAGGCTTCGTGCCTCTTGATAAGGTTCTCAGCTTGTTCCAAGTTGACCGGAATCTCATCCTTGCTGAGGATGTGCTCTTGTTGCGCCAGTAGCACTTCAGCCTGCTTTGCATCACGGTTGAACATTTGCAGGTTGAGGGACTGAGAGAGGAGAGCCTGTCGGTTCTCCCACATCTGGTGGAGCTCCTCCCAGCCATCGCGCAAAGCCTTCAAGCGCTCACGCAAGAACATGTACTGCGGATCATCTTGTGTAGATGGCTCCTGGGAACATAAGTTTATTGGGTTACATAATACATATCATATTAGAGACAATACAAATTAAATTTACAAAAATTATAAAAGATATAAGAATGTTAAAAAGCTCCACCACACTAAGTCCATGCAGAGTTTTCCAAAACTTATTTCAATATAATACACTATTTTCTACTTCCCTAATATGATGAAACCCACAAGTTTTGTTAAACTTCTATAATTTTCTTTCTTTAACAATCTGGTCATCAGAACTTGTAGCATTTCATAAACTCAAATAGCTGGTAATAAACTTCGGCCAAAATTTCTCAAAGCTGGCTTTAAAAAAAAACAACAGATTACACTTACAGCAGTAATTCGTTCACCATACTCCATCATCTTATGGTAATCATCTCGGTAATTGTCAATCTCCTCACGAATGGAGCCATGCTGCGCCAGCAGTTTCTCAGCCTCGGCAAGAGAGGCTGGAGTGTCTTCGGAAGCAACATCCGTTTGAGTCTTGGTGAGCCACGCCTGGAAATGATCCAGGTCGCGCAGGAAGCGGTGCAAATCTCCAGCTTCCTCCAGTTTTGAATCTCGTTCTTTGAGCTGAAAGAGAGAAACATTGCACATAATAATTTTGGGAAAAGCAAACACAAGAGCTGTGTGAAGTGAGGAATGCATTTTTAACAGCATTTGCCATTCATTTTCTGTGGTCATGATACATTCCACCCCCCACCCCCACCCTCTCCATTAGCAAAGTCAACTTCAAGAACCCTGCTTCCCTTTCTTTCATAGAACATGTTTACAAATTAGTTGGTGGTGGTTGTTGTTGATGTTGTTGTTGCAAGTGGTGGTGTTTTTTTTTTTTTTTGTTTTTGTTTTTGTTTTTTTATTATTTTTTTTTATTAAGGTACGAAATCTAAACTTTTGTGATACACCAAAATTACAAAGTGCAGAGAGAAATCATTAAGCCTGGTGCATCCAGTACTCACCATCTGCGTAAGTTGCTCCCAGATGACCTGGATAGATGTGATGCGTTCTCTGATAACCGCAGCTTCCTCTGGGTGCTCAGTACCAATGCTCTCTGCTTCTTGCTCTAGCGAGTCCAGTTTCGCCTGGATTGCTGCCAGATCACGCTCCATGCCTGACAGCCGGCGCTACACCATAAATGTATTATTTAAATGACCAATTGCTACTATTAAATATTATCTACATAGTAAGAACATAATAAATTAAAACAATTATTTAATTATGAGTGATATATTCTAACAGTAAATTGTCAGACAAGTGGTACGTTTAGATGTACAAAACATACACATTTTGATTCTGCTAAATTAACATTCATAAATAAATAAAACTGTATATTAGAAATAACCTCATTAAATCATTGAAAAATCATCTTTCTAGTGAAAAGACTCTGAATGTCTTTCAAGGACTTGTCTTTATATCATATTTAAAAATAATTAACCGATTTTTAGCATAATATATACAATTACAAATTGACATTACAACTATAGGATGTTTTAGTCTTCCTTAGGTGAATCATCATGAATAATGATTTGACAACTAACAATAACATTAGATGGAACTAAATAATCAAAATATTTCAGAGCTAGAAGAAAGCAGGTGGCAGCTGAGAGTACCTGCAATGTCATTATGCCAGTGAGGTCCATCTCCAGAGAGTCTGTGGCCTGGAGGATGCGTTTCTTGTCCTCAATCCAGCTGAGTGTCTCTCGGCACTCAATGTGGAAGGTCTGCACTCCATGGGCAGAGCTCAATTCTTCACGCTTGGCCTCAGCCTTCTCCCGAAGTTCGGCCCATTCATGGTTCAACTGTAAAACACGGTTTTCACTAACAATACCAAAGCCAGGACAACCGGGAATGCTCCACAGTTCACAGAATACAGAAAAATCAGCATTAGGTGAAATTCCATCACAAAACATTGAAATTTATAAGCAATGGTCACTGATAAATGATCAAGAGTAATCAAAATGACATAGGATACATTGTTGTGATACTAGAAGTGCAAGAACAGCACACACGCGGACAGGCAATATTCCAAAAATTAAGAGAATTCAATGAAAATGAGACCTGTACCATTTTTTAATGTTCCTTGGAAGCTGCTTTTGAGAATTTTAAAAAATAAATTGCATCAATATCCAAGCAAAAATTACTCAAAACTGCTTGGTTTTTCACAAAGCTATATGGAAATTTAGAAACCAATTTTTCAGAATCAAAGACCCACAAAATGTGGAATCTGACTACATGTGATAGAGTAATTTATTATATACAGGAACAAGATTTACCCACTTTTTTTATATAAGGGCTGCACAATAAGATTTTGTCAAGAAATTATTGATTTTTGCAATAGCATTAAAATACTTTCTCCTTTCGATGTAAATACACAGTATAGCAGGCAACTAATAAATCCTATTTAAATGATTTATATATTTCAGAAATCAGCAATAAAAAAAATTCAGAGTTAAGAAAAAAATTTTCATTTATAAAAGATTATATCATTAGTAGAATCGTTCACGTTACCTTACAATCTCCATTTATGCAAGTCATTTTATACACAGTGCAATGTATTCATGAAACACTCTCTTTTTATTAATTATATTTAGCTTTTCTACTTTCTCTTAATTTCCACTCTCATTCTGAAAGCCACTTGCCTGATTCTGACGAGCCACAATTTGTTCTGAGTTGGGATGTTCTACATGCAGCAACTGGCGAGCCAGCTGGTTGACTACAGCCACACGAGATGCATTGGCATTCATCTCCTTCTCAAATCCATCGTAACGGTGCTTCATGATCTCAACATCTTCAATATCCTTAGCAGGCACCATGGTCTGGAGCATTCGATCCTGCAAAGAGTAAAAGAAAGATTTTTAATATTAATTTCACTTCACAATTTAATGTTAATTTTCTTTCCACTGTATTACAAATTCTACATTCACTAACTTTTGAATCTAACATCTCAAATAGATTCTATCTGAACAATTCTACATTAAATTGTAATGCGTGTTCAGGCAATGAATGTGATATATACTGGTTTTGCAATCCTGAACTAGCTGGTAAGTAATGTAATATCACAAGAGGATCAAAACAATTTACTCGGCTGAATTTTAATACCTCTTCAACAACTTTATTTTTAGCATTTATGCATTGTTAGTAAATCTATTTTGTGAAATGGTATATTCAATTTATAGCTGTTATTTTAAACAAATAAAATAATTAAATAAATAATTTATACATGACTACATTACATTTTGTTGATGCCCACAAAAGGATTTATTCCCAATTAGATATAATTGTTCATGGAAATTTCTGCCTTACAAGAATCATGTAAATAATTTGTAATAAATTCTATTTTTCTACCTTCACATTTCAGCAACCATGTTAACTTATGTTTTGTACTCACAAGGCATCACAAAAAATAATTTTTCTAACAAACCAGAGAAGTTACAGATTTATCATCAGACAAACCTTTTCTCCAATCCATTGTTCAACTCCATCGGACTCTGACAGCAGCTTGTACAGTGACAGAGCATCGAGCAGTCTCTGCTTGCGCAACTTGGCGAGCTCAAGAAGCTCCTTGTAGCGGTGATCAATGCTGGCAAGACGTTCAACCACCTGCAAATCCCCCGAGAGCATTTCACCTTAAAGCTATATTTCTTCAATGTTTGAGATTTTAGTGACGTTATTCCAGCCACAATCTGATATAATAAAGATTTCATCTTGGTTCTCCTTACCACTGATGACTGGCGGTCCTGCTCTCCTAGCGCTTGGGCTTGTTGATGCAAAGCCTCGATTGTGGAGGCATAGTTCTTCAGTTCGTCTGTCACTTCTTTATGCTTCTTCAGCAGGGATTGAACGTTGGCCTCATCACGACCAACATCCTCACTGGACACCAAGCGCAAAGTGTCCAGCATCCAGATGTCCACATCATCCGCATCTGCGAAGAACTGGAAAGCAAACAAACTTTAATTTTCCAACTCTGGCACTTACAATGATAATACAATAATTAATTAATTATAATATATAATAATTGATTACAATGATATAATACCATAAGTAACAGTTCAATTCTGAAATATTCCTTTTCTCATTTTACAATAAATCTCAATCCTAATTTCTACTGGTAGAACGATAAACCAAAGCGATACATACTATAACATTAAAAAACCAGTATCATTTTACTCCCTCACTTTTTTAAAAAGAAAATTCATTAAAAATAAATTAATATGTAGAAAGTGTAATAGATCTTTTTCAGCAAAAACTAATTCTCTGAAATAATATTTTTTGAAAGATCCTATTGAATACCAATTGCTCGAACCCACTCATTGATTAACCTTTCAAACCAAGTGCCTAGGTTCAGCATTGTAGCATTCCAATGGATATACAGTGAAAGAGGTTCTATTCATCAGAAGAGTAGCAGCTAGCCAGCTGCTACTAGCAAGCTTAGGTCTCCACAGTGATGCCGTGATGCTCATAGGGATATCTAACAACTACATTTGGCTTCTTGCAAATAGATGTGGTGCTAATGAAAGTGACAACTGAAGACTGACGTTCTATGTTGGAGAGTTAAATGTCACTTTGTTCCTTTGCCTTCTCTTGGGAGTTCCACAAACACACACCTGGTGGAAGTCGACGGCTTCCTCGAGACGCTTCCGCCGGAAAGCAGCCTGCCCTAACAAGTTGTTCCACATGCCCAGGATCTCCTGCAAGCGCTCCTGGATGCGGTCGGCACCAAAGTGCTGTTGACGCACCAGATCGTCTCCAACAGCCACTACGGACATCAACTGCCCCTCGTGAGAGCCAATCTCGTTCTCCAGAGCCTGAACATATACAACAAATTATAAATTGTATAATTTTACTTTCTTAAAAGACCTGCAAGCACACAATGTCATCAGTTTCATAACTCCTAAGTAAATAACACATTACAATTGCCGAAATTATTAAAATTCTTCTCCAAAAGTTCTGAGTGAAAACTGAAGAGAAATTTTGTTCCACATAATAAAATATAATTCTGTGAATACAATTAATAAGTTTGCAAATCACATTTTATTTAAGAAAATTTAACACTAAAATTCTTACTACATCCATCAAAGAATCAAATTTTAGTTCACCGTTTGATTACTCAGAAGCACATGTCAAGAACATGTAATTACATATGAGTTGCATATAAATGACAAAGATCACTTCATATGCCAATATTTTGGAAATATCTCCTTTTTCCAATAATCTGAAACGCTTTAGTAGGCAAGTTTCCAAACTGCTTTGTTGTGCAATTTTGGTGGTCTGTCAAGCACTTTTAAGAACTGGTCATTGCAGTTTTCGAGGTCGATACCAATCCTGTAGCTTTGGAAGTGCATGGGCATGGTCAAACTCGCCTTATGCTTGGAGAGCAGAAGATTGATTGTGGTAAGGTCATGGCCGATGTCTCCAGTCGACACAATCTGCTCCTTCTCCTTAATCCAGTTCTCCTCATCCGCCATGTCCCAATAAAACTGCCACAGTTTGCGACTCTCTTCCAAGCGAGCGCGGCGCTCCACAGCCAATTTTACCAGCTCTGCATACGCATCCTAAAAAAAATAAAAAATAAAAAAATATTCATAGCATTAAAATTCACAGAATACCTTTATAAGGCTAGAACTAAATACGGTAACTTATTTAGCTGACAAGGAAACAAAAAGTGAAGAAATTGCAGAAAGTTATTGAACTGGACAGTAAAAATTAAAGGAACATGGGAAAAATAAATACTTTAAAAAATCTATTCCTAATTGAAAAACTGTATTACTTATGGAGTCAATTGAAATTTAGTAATTTCCCAACCGGCCAATGTAATCCACTTCCCAACAGAAACAACTATATCTGTGGTTTGCTGCAAGAAGGGTCAATGTCTATTTTAAGTGATTTTTGATTTGTATGGCCAATGTGCGCTTTAAAACCCCTTCTTCCAATGAAAGAGAGGTCAAAGTCAACAGTCAATCCTATCTCTTGATTTCACATTGATTTATTTTGGTCTATGATTATTTTGTCCTTTATAAGAAAACCACCCATTCAATAAATCTTTGAATACTGACATTGGCCCTTCTAGAACCAAGTCGCAGTTATTATTATACAACAAATTTTACAATTCCCCAGTAATAAACAACTTTTTTTTATTATTAGGAATATTGAAATGTTGACAAGAGATGAACATAAATACCATTCCTTGAATGAAGTAAGATTTCTGGGGGATAGAGGAAACACTGGGAACCTCTTCCCAAAACCAGAGGCGGTAGGCCAAATTCATTTGGGAATTTCTGCATCAGGACAAACAATCAATTTTAAAACAAGCCTCTCACCTCCAACTGCTGCACTCGCTCGACAATGATAGCCGGGTCGCATGGTCTGTAGCCCTCGGCCGTCTCCTGATCGAGGAAGCGTTGCGACTGCTGCACAACCGCCTTCACACGCTCACCCAATACGTTGATGTCTGCCTCCACCAGCGAGTGCTTTTGGAGCAGGTCTTCCACACCCATCAAATGCTTGCCGTAATCGTCCGACAGCAATCGTAGCTTCAGCTCCTCCATAGAGTCCAAGATGTACAGCATTTCCTGGAAGTTCTGCTGTAGTTGTAGTGAAAGCTCCAGCCGCATGCGGCGTGCACGGAGGAGCTCCAGTAGGTAGTTCCATAACCGGAGGACGTTGTCTTTTCTGCAATTATTCACAAAAGCAATTTCTATATTTAAAAAGGTGTTATAAAAATCAATAGATTTATCAAACTTATAAAGTTCAACTTAGTACAAATCAAGTAGTTTGTCTTCAATAAATTTTTCCGAATAAAAACAATATAAATACTTCCTCATTATCTTTAACAATTAAAAATATTTACACATGAAGAATTTTACATTTTTACATCTCATTCATTAGGTTGAAGGGACTTTTCTTCAAGATAGTTCGAGATTAATAATTGTTCCTAAAGCTTAACAACCTTTAATAATTTATTAATTTATTTATTTGCAAGAAGAAATAAAATTATCTGCATGTTACTGCAAGTAAAACACCCCTGAAATACAATTTAACTTGCATATACCACTAGTAATAAACCCCATAAATCTAATAACCAAGCTATTATATTTCTTCTGAATTCCAGACCATTACAACAAAACTTTTTACCTGGCATTAATCCTGTCAATGTCATGGTAGCTCTCAGCCTCCAACTCTTGGGAGACTGCCACCACTGCCTGCACTCTTTCCTCATAGGCAAAGATGTCAGTCTCAATGGCCTCGTGTTTCTTGGCAGCTGCCTCCACTGCCGCCAAATCAAAGCCAAAGTTATCCTGTCAACAAAAACAAACAAATTTAATGAGGTTCTATTTGATTAATACCGATTGCACTACATGCAGCAATATACAGCTTTAAACCATAATTACCTACATAAAAATTCAGTTTTTTCCACAAAATATGAGAAAGGAAAATAATCAAGCAGTTACAAGAGCTCCAATTACCGCAATTTGGCACAAGTAACACATGTATATTTTAATATCTCTATATCTATACAATAAAGTTGTATCATTGAGTATATTAAATTAATAAATAAATAAATACCATCATCTCAAAACTATTAATAAATAATTTATCATTCATTGAATTAACAATTCCTAAACAGCATTCCCCACCCAATGATTAGCATTTCTGTGAAATAATTTCTCAGCTTTCCTCTATGAATTGTGCCTTTCATCAGAAGCAGTTCGTGCACTTTGCTGAAGAGGAGGAAAGACAAACAAGTCAATTGTATTAACTACTTCACATGAAACTTACAACTAATCAGAATACACGCAATGGGATTTGATATTCTGGCTATGGGATATTATAGAAAGATCTATCAGAACAGTTTGCCTGTTTAATTAGGCACCCATCAGTCCACATTGTGAAACCATGTGCCAGCTGTCCTGCATCCTGATCCACGCCCTTGCGAGGGTGCAACACTACCCATGCATTTATACAGTTGAAAGAAATGCATACAGATTGCAGCTCAAGAGAGGTTATTCTCTCTTCTACAGTATAATCCCATTAAAATGATCTTGTCTTTTCGCAGCAGGAACAATGTGGGATAAAGACAATTGACAGACAAGGAGGAAAGGCTGACAGTTTTTAAATGAGTTGTTTAAATTCAATCAAAATAAATTTTCTTACAGCTATCTACTAAAAAAAAATACAGTTTTCCCCTCATGCATCAAAGCAAATATTTTATTAGGTAATTATTCAAAAGAAAATATGCGAAGAGGTTTTTCTTCCCTCCCCTCCCCTGAGAATCACCACCCTTATTCCATGTCGCCCTTTCCCAAAGATGGAAACCTCCAACATTTTTCTTTCTTACAATTCACATTTATTAAGACCTACTTCTTCATGAATTTGCTTCAATTTTGAATAAATGATATCCATAATCCGCACCTGAGACACGAGTCGCTGGTTCTCCGACAGCCAGGTCTCTCGCATGCCCGCTTTGCGGGAGAATCGGGCTGCCAGTTGTTCCAGCTTCTCCTGCCGGATGAGCTCTTCACGCAGAGCAAGTTCCCGCTCGTGTTCTGCTTTCTCCAGGCGCTCCCATGCCTTGTTGATGTCGGAGATCATCTTTCCTTCCCTTGGTGTGTACGGCTTCTGATTGTTTGCTCTCATTCGAGATTGTAATGTGAAGAGAAGGACTTCCAGATTGCCCTTTTCCACAAATCTATGAAAGGTAAAATAAAATGAAATTAGTGATATACATATACGCATTCAAGTTAAGAAACTAATTAGGAATGTATTACAAATCGTATGTGAAAATACTTTTTGTTTCTGGGTCACAATTAAAAATTCTTTCGAAAGGTACCAACTGCATGAAAATAAAGAATAAGTTTGCAAATTTGTCATTTAATTTTTAGGAGAAAATTTCGATGTTAATCAATGACAACTGTAGAAGAATCTGGTTTTTATCTGAGAGCCATATCAGTTCTGACAAGAACAAAAAGAGAGTAAATTTTAAGAATATTTACAACTATTTGAAACTAGCAACACACCGTACCTTGAACTACTTTCAGAAATAATTTGGTTACAAAACTCATGGGAGTTTCAATTTCAATGAAGATACCAAATTTGTTGCAGTCAGGGTGTAAATTTGTGTATTGTTTCCTCAGAACTTGAAATATTTTTTTTCTTTCTTTCTTTTTCTTTTCTTTTTTTTTTTTTCAAGATTAAAGTCAGGTTAAATTTTATTCAAACTGAAGTAGCATCTGAATTCAACACCAAGGCAGAATTGTCCACCACAAACCACTTTCTACACATTCACCACAAACTTTGTTGATAAGCTTAAAAGAACAGTACTCACTTTGGTGGCTTCTCCACAGTTCTGTAGGTGTTGAACTGGGCCAACTGTGTTTGCACACCAGCCAACGAATTGGCAAACTGCCTCTCGCCCAACGCAGAGATGGTGGCCTCAATCCACCTCAGCAAATCGCTGGTGAGCGACTCGTACTCCTGGACCATGCGGTCGTTCTCCATGGCAATACCCACCACCTTGCCAATTCTCTTACCCTGCACCGTCTCTTGCTTCATCTTGCTGAAGTAGTGGTAATAGGTGACTACATAGGTGATTATGGATTTCTCATCTGGGTGCTCCACGAAGATATCTACACAAAAACAGATCACAATTCATAATTTAGGAAGAAGTATTTATCATTTAACATTTCAAACTTCGATAAATAAATAAAATAACTAAATAAATTAATATATTCCTTACTAACACAATTGAAATATCACTACCGCATTATTATTCCCAAATAAAATACAATATCAGTAGAAGCATGTGAAGATTGGGGGCAAGACTATTCTACTTTGCCTCCACACACTTGTACCAATGAAGGTTGCAAAGACTAAAAAAGCTTTTTGCTGAAATATAGACATACTCTTTAGGTACTAATTCATCATCTTCCATTAACAAAGATATTATAAGTAACTCACCACTTCCTACTATTAAAACAAGTGGAAAATGAAAAATTAGAGATAATACTTAATTGAACTAGAGAAACTACAAATTGAAGTGGAAAGATTGTAGAAAATTTTAAAAATACAATAATCATTAAAACAAAGTTGTTGGAAGTTATACTTTCCTGAACAATTCTCATAAAATATTGCTTCTTTTTAAGACTATCTGAAATTAAATGAGCTAGACTATTTGAGCACAATATAAACCTTGTTAACCAAAGGAAGAAATAGCTTGTGGAATCTCTTAGAACACATTTACCAATCATTAAAATTGCTTTGTTTTTGAATTGTTTTTTCTTCTTCCATTTTAAATAGTTTTAGGCAAGTTTCTACAGAAGCACTGTCATTATCTTTTACACCCCTGAAAGTTGCCCTCTCCTAAAACATCCATGAATTCACATACCTTCAGCATCCAACAATTTTGTAAGGCCTAACTTCTCTTCAGCCACGTTGAAAGCATTATTGAGGTTGTATATCGCATTTGATTTGCTCAGTTTTTCAAACTGCACAAGGTCAGGTCTATGTTTGTGGATGATGGCATTGAAAGCTAAGCCATCCCTCCAGGATGTAGTGAAGTTACGAACGTTCACATTGTGATAACCAGCAGTCTTCATTTGACACCAAAGGAGGAGAGCATCTTTCGCGCTCTTCGTTTCTTGATTTTCAGTTTCTTCAATGGTAATATCTTGGATCTGGAAACAAATTTTGTTAAACTCAACAGCACTGCCTTGCATCAAATTACACTATGTACCATATTTTTTTAAATATCCTCATACAGACATCATTACTTTTCAAGCATGTTTTTACTTACTGAGATATTCTGTTACATAATAAGAAAACAGAAAATATAATTCAGAGACAACATGTTAATGTACAATGATGTAACAGACTAATAGAATTTTAAATTTGTACTCTGAAAACATTTGTCCATCTAATTAATCACACAACACTTAAAAGGCAAACTACTACAAGCAACAAATGCTCAAAGATTGCGACAATAAAATTCCTAATTAGGAGAAGGAAGATTAAAGTTATGACCAATAAATTCACCGATTAACGGGCTAAATTAAGACACATATTCCAAGGCAATTAGGGGATTTTACGATTTTCATTTCAAAATGAATATATATGTTTTTCAAGTGTATGTATATGTACATATAAAAATTAAATTAATAACTCAGCACTCAAACAAAAATGATGTGATGTTAACTGCAAAAAGAACACACCTGGAAGCGCAGGATGATGGTCCAGATAAGACCCAAGCTGAGGCGGGGGTTTCCGTCCACGATGTCATGGGACCCCATGTTTTCCAGGTGCACGCGCTGCTCACGCAGGAACTGCAGCGCCTTGTCGACATTCTCCAGGCAGTGAATGCGCATCTTGCCCTTGGTTGGCCTTGGCTAAAGGTAACATACAAAAGTTTTGTGATCAACAAATTGACAGAAGAAATACAAAAACAATGAAGTAAAGACTCCCAACAGAGAACGGTAACGATCAAATTCCTTAGATGTGATCCAAAAACAGCAACAACTGAACTAATTATCTGTGATAAATAAAATATTCTTTAAGTGAACATTGTACATAAAATTTGATATGACGTGCTAACTGCACGACAACGAAACAATTTAAAACTGCACCACAAAAACATATTTTAATCTGGGGAAGAAGAAGAAAAGAAAAAAGAATGAGTTTATTCTATTTTTGATGAAACAGAATTTAATCATTCATTCAAAAACTGAAAATTATATGACAATAACAATATAAAATTTGTGAACTTTCAAGAAACAAAGTTATAAAATGGGTAAGAACCATTAAGATGGAGGAACCTAGAAACACCAGACCCACTTACCAATCGTTCCCCTGATAGCACCTCCAACAATTTGAGGAGCATCTTCCCATCTCGCAGGTCAACATACAGGTCTCCGATGCGACATGACACTCGCACCAGATGCGAGTTAACCCACTTGGTGAAGGTCTTCTTCTGCACATTCTCTCTTTCATCTGCAATGAGAAAAACATTTGTATGAGGAGCAGCTCAAAACCTCAAAACTAAAGGTGAAAATCAAACTTTTCAGACAATTAAAATTTCAACACACTTAGGATTGAGATGCTAAGTTTCAAAGGTGTAAGGAAGGTGAAGGACGAATGAAGAAGTTGTAAGAGTTCAAATCAACAGCCAATTATTTATTATTGCAGAAGTACGAAAGATATCAACTGTAAAATAATGATATCTTAAATGTACAAAAATGGAAGAAGTTAATCATAAGTGAATAACAAATATTCTACATTAGCTTTTAAGGAGAGAAAATTCAATGTACAAAAAGGCAAACTACATATCTTCAGGTCAAAAAACATCAAAAACAAACTTCACGATCTTTCTAAATATGTTAGTAAACTTGTTCAAGTAATGGTCATATATTATTAAAATTTACTTAAAATAACACAAACTTAACAAAAATAGAAATGTTAACTTTGATTATTGATGAGTTTGAGTTAATTTTGATTAACACTGTAAGAGAAAAAATAACAAAAGTGTTGCTGAAGTATTTAGATAAAAAGGAAACAGGTTGAAAGTAGAGCAAATCTAGGTACTTCTACAGTTTATTAACACAATTCACATTTAAAATATAGAACATTGAAAAAATAAAGTAGATGCATTTAATCTGCAAATGCGCATTTGTAAATTGATGGCAGTTTATCTCCAAAACTGAAGACCTCAATAATTACAAAATTGATATTAAATTCTTTCCATTTATGCAAAGATATTTTGAAGTGTAAATTTAATGTAAATATCCAGATGATGTGTACGAAAGTACAGAGGAAAAAAAAGGAAAAATAAAATTAAACTGTTGAACAGTTGAGGAACTAAATTGAGGCTAAAAAAGCAGAAAAAAAAGTAAACAAGTATAATAAACTCTCCGAACCAAATGGACACCTTTCAACAGGCAGCCAATAGCACCCAAGAACAGACTCTGTTGTGAGTACAAGGGCTAAAACCACCCTTTCCCAGAGCGGACAGCCCATTTCCTGTTGCCGACAGACACATTCACCCTCATCTACCATTCGCTCCTGTCACCATTTCCACACTCCCGAGGCTCAACCAAGGGCAAACCCATTAGAGAAGGCATTAATCAAACTACCGCCAGTGTCCTACAAAGCTCCTGGGTGGGTGGGTGTACCCCTCGCTCAACAGTGGGAGTTTCCTCTGCAAAGGTATTTCCAGTGGTGGGAGCTGCTGTGATGCACCTTCTCGACAGCGAAAGGGAGTTGCTTGTTTACCTGGGAAATGGTCTCTGTGTGCCTCCCGGGTGTTGACTTAGGGTGATGAGCCTCGCAATTACAAGATGATAGCTTTGCAGTACCTCTTTGCACCAGGTAACAGGGTGGCCTGGCCTCTTTTTTAAGAATGTTTGGCTAGTTTATTGTGGGAGGGGGGGCTTGAAAAGAATAGCATACAGTGCTTCTAACCATGCACATTAACTGAATCACACTTAGGTATCTGAACAATTTTTTTGCAAGCATTATACATGTAAAAACGTTTTATTAAAAAAATTTAAGATGATTTCAAATTTTCAACATACCAGTATCAATTAATCAATATCTGCACATAGTAATAATTATCAAAAAAGAGAAGCTCATTGTTGACGATTGTTATTACAACATGTGTACTAACAAGACTGTCCTTAACTTGTTCAACATGAGACTTCACAACTTCTAACATGATAACTCAGCTAAACATGTTGCAGACTCCTTCGGCAAAGAGATGTCTTACTACAGTAATGCACAGTGAACTGAATGGCAAAAGCATATTGTCTGGCTAGAGAACTCCAATCTAAAGAACAGAACCTTTGGGGTCAATAAAACTTATTTTATATACTTTGTGGTAGTTATTAAGTAATAATACTAATTAATCAATGATTTTGAAACCTGGAAATATACAAGCAAATGCTTTAGGATTGTGTAGTACAAACAAAAAAAGTATTTTACTAAGCACAGTTTGTTTTAGCACAGAAAAAAAAATGCCAAGAGCATTGCCAAGTAAATGAAAAATTTTAATCTCCACAGCTGCTAATTAATTATTAAAAATTGAACATTTCTAATTGGTAAAGGAATTAATAACAGTGAATATTCACCAAATACTAATGAAAAATATAGTATGTATTCAACCTCTTCACACCAATACTTCAATCTCAGCAGCACCGTTCTTCCACAGTGCCCATGTTGTTTTCATCCAGGTCAAAAATATTTATCTTTGTCAGAGTTTAGTTTTACAGCATGTGACCCACTTGGCATAATTTCCTTCGTTCACTTGCCAAGTACGTTGTCCACAAAAAGGATTTGAAGAGAGATGTTTATAAGACCAAAAAATAAAGTGAAAGATTTCTAGAGGAATCAAGTTCTAGTTAAGTTTTGAAGGTACATCCTGGATAAAGTATTTGCAGAAGCTTGGGTCTGGAAATACAAATAATAGGAACAAAATATTTTCAATGTAAACAACAATCTTGCATGAACTTCATAGTCGGGATTGCCATCTTATACAAATCCTCTCGAGCATTGATAGAACGAGGTCCTGGTTGAATCACTGAACATCAAGTTAAAAAGAAGGCCAGAGGCAGATTGAATCGTTCATTGGGTGGATTTGTATTTTTGTTAATCTTACATTCATGCTTACTAAGCTATTTCAAAAAAAGACAAAAAGATGTCAATTGTTTAGAGAAAAAGTGTTAGTATTCAAGGTAAAACACATCTGCACCAAAGAAACTATTAAAAATGTGTTAAGGAGAGCAACAAACCCGCTTTGAATTGTATTTTTATCAAGATATGCTCGTTGAATGCATGATTGTGGCGATATCAGACATTTTTGAAAGTTACTACATTTTAGAGACCACTGTATGGCTTTTGGAAGCCAACGAGATAGTTTTTGTGAACTCCGCGTGCCACTCAGGCCTGCACCAATTAAAATAATCTATGTCTCCCTCATTAATCCTCTCTGAATAACTATCCTTTCCCTTTTCAACTCTCTTCTGCAAATCAAACCCTTAATTTACGATATAACTTTCCCATGTGCAAGTAGCCCTCTCCCACAGTTTTAAGAATGGAAATAGAAATTAATTTTATTATTTATACCAGAGTTGTCCATCTGGCGGCCTGCGGTGCCATTTATTGTTGCCTGCAAAAGATTATTGGTCAAAAATGAAAGTCTTGCATCTCTGTCGGGCAAGAACATTGTGTGCCTAGCGCACACACCCTGCAGGGGTCAACATCCCCTTAATGTAAAAATAGGTTAAGTTTAGATGTAAGGATTTTTTGTGGAAAACTCAAAAATGCACAATCATCTAATGTGTTTCACTGCATTATGAATGATAAGGCCTGATATCATGCATGATTCAATCCTCACCCCCTACCCGTTTCAGAGCAGCCGCGCAAAATGCCGAGATGGAGGAAGTCAGATGTGGGTCGTCCGAATAATGGAAATACGGCAACATATTAAAGGTTTCAGTAGTGGCCCTTGAGGCCTTGCGAGTTAGACACTCTTGATTAATATAATTTTACAATATTTTCATTTAATGAAGGTCGTTTCACATCGTCGAGGTTCCACGTAAACCTTCCCTATTTTACATTTTATTTTATAGACTCCTATTCACCGCTTCTTTATTAAAGCTTTGGCGAGAGGCCCGGGGGCGCCGCCTCTTGAAGCCCCCGGCCGCGAGAGCACCGGAGAGCGTCCGTGGCAGCGGGGGCCCAAGCTGAGCAGCCCCGGCCCGGAGAGCGCGGCGGCTGGGCGGCAGGCGGGGAGATCGATGGCGCACGGGACGGACGGTGAGACGAGAGGGGCGGGGCGGGGCGGGAAGAGGCGAACCGGAGATGAACGCACCGCCCACGCTCATCCACTTCCGACCTCCGACACACACACACACACACACACACACACACACACACACACACACACACACACACGAACACATACACACACACGCGCACACATACACACACACGCGCACACACCTCCGCTCCCCACACAACTCGCGCGCTGCCAGTACAGTGTGAACTGTGACCTTTGCCCTTCTTCAGTTGCGATCCGCCGGAGAGTAAATGTATCAAATTAATTCCTGTCCACTTCAAGACATGCTCAAACTATTAACCTAAAATAATCTTATTTGACGTGTTCAATTGTATTTTCATAGTTCTTATAGTTAGTGTTAGTATAAACTGCTTTTCATTCAGCCGAAAATATGCAGTACAACTTCCTAACGTTTATGTTCCGAGTAATATAATTTAAATCCCGGTAGACATATTTTCATTTATTATCTAACCCATAACTTGAATTATTCTCGCTGAAATAAGAGAAACCTATTTCATCATGCCAATAGAACAGAGAAGCCTTATGTAGTCAAAACGGAAACGCTTCAAGCAGAGGCACATTAAAGAGCCCTCAAGCGCAATTTAATTTTCAATCCTCTTCAGGAATATTTCCACTACCTCCAGTGTACATTCTTCGCGCCCGGTTTTACTCCCAACACTACAGTAAGGGGGGGGGAGTATTGGAATCATTCAAGAATACATTGACGAATTTTTATGAAATTCGTGCTTAAAAGTTTTTTAAGATGCCTGATTTTTTATAAGAATTAAGATCTATTAAAGCAGATTTAAAGTTAGTCAAGATTGGTACAGGTGGCGAGGAAATACCCACTGTATAGTACCCGAAAATCTGAAGTACGTGTCAAGCACAACCCAGTCTGATTAGAAGCTTTTGAGCTGAAATTTGGTAAACATGTCAGGAGATAGATCTTGTTAAGGCTTCGAACAGCTCGATATGATTTGTGAGAGAGCTTTTGAGGATACTGTAATGATGTTGCAAGAAGAAACGCGTATTCGCAGGGCACGTGGGCGACACAGCAACTTCACCTCCGACGTGGAGCACGCAGAATTAGTCAAACAATCTGAATATTACCTGAACACTGTCAGCACATAAAAGCATTTAAATGTATGTAAGTATATGTGTAATATGTAAGTTTATTTATCTATAGTAAAAATGTAGTTGCATTTGTAGTTTAGTAATGCAAATGCCTGTATATCTAGGAAATGACAAAGAATTTGTTTTTTATATTGCTTTTTTATACATTATTTTATTTGTAATGGTAACTGTACTTTCGTATTTCTGCATTCTGCCATCGGGCATCATCTGCCCAATTGTAGAATAAAATTTCATCTATCTAAAAATCCCCTCGGAGGGCTAGTGCCTGGCCTCTGCACCCTCGGTGCGCGGGTTCGATTCCGGCTGAAACGAGTGTATTTTCCAAATGCATAAAATCCCTCAGAGACAATGTCATTCTTATAAAAGTCAAAAGAACCCTGGCAGATGCCCGGCAAAATTAAAACCCTCCGGCAATTTTACGTCCTAACCAGATAGCTCCGATATAGAGACCGGCATCTGGCGGAGGAAGTGAGAGTCAGGGGACGTCCAAAGCGAGCTCCGGCAAGGCCGAGGGCAGGCTTCTAAGGAGGCCTAGAAAGCTCGGAAGCGGAACTACGTCCAAGGCGTGCCCCCGCGAAATAACCCATACGACAAATAAATACAATGAAACGGCCATCAGCATTAAAAACGTTAGGAATTAGCTTAGGCATACCCTGTCAGTTGTTGCTGTACTATTTGTGTTTACGAGCAGCATTGGCGTCCCACCGCTGTGAACGTTACAGGACTACAACTTTACGGTATATCCCAACGATCACATGATATGATCACATCGCATGAAATCTCATACCATCACATGATAACTACAACGTCAGTTTGGGGCGAACGAAAGTTTCTGTGAACGAATGACAGCGAAACAACAATGATGTATTTTAGCCCATACAAGAAATAACGAATACACCGTTTATACTAAACCCCTTTTTAAAAAATGTCCACCTATTGAAGGCCTATGACACGCAACGTGCGCTCCCAGGTACTGAATGACTGCATCGCTATAGAAAACGCCGCCACGTAACCCCTTTCCGCCCGCATTGTGTTGCGTAGTAGTATCTGGTCCGCAGCAATGGACTCCCGAAGCAGAAGAGCGCCGGCTGAGAAGATAGCCAGCCCGCCCGCCCGCCCGGCCTTTGATTCGTCAAGGGGAACTTCACGACAATAGACGGTCGATCGGGCGGGTAGAGGAGGGGAAGGGACGGGGTGGAGCTCTCTCTTTACGGCAGGCACGAACGCCCATCAAAGAGATGCCTGCGCTTCGTTTTTCTCTTCCCGACCCCGCCAGCGACGATTGGACAAGCAACCTGCCGGGAAGAAACGACGCCCGCCTTTAAAACTAATAAGGTTATATTTTCTTGCTTTTCTTTATTTTCCTTACTTCTTTGTATACGTTATTTCTTACGGGTATTTATTTACGATACTTTGTCTTTATTTCCAACTAACAGATGACGTCCTTTGCTGTTTGTCGGAAGGATGATTGTCAAAAAAGCGAAATAACAACTTGTATACGGCTTCAACCCAGAATTCAACTTATAAATGGGTTACGGTAGGGATCGTAGAATTTAAGAAAACGTGCAAGAATATACTTCTCTCCATAGTAAGTCACACACAAATAAATAAATAAATAACAATGCACCAATGTACAAACGTGAATTTGATTTCGAAGGGCGCTTCAGAAGCGAGCCTTACACAATACGAATAGTACGTTTAAAACAAAAGCGACTGCATGAAACACGCCGACGAAATTTGACGTTTTCAGCAAACAAGATGTGAAAGAACTTTATTCACGATTTTAATGCACCGGTTGAAGAGAACATCGCACAGCAAAAAAGAAAAACTTAATAAATTGAACAACAAACGTTTTAACTGAATATTCAGACACTTTTTTCTTCTTGTTACTTTCTCATCTGATTAGACTTCAATGTAATGGTGGACAACAAAAATTTAAAACCCATTGTAAGTGAATCTACAATTTTATTATGTAGTAACATACACTCTACTTTCGTAAAAAAACAAACATTTTATTTGGCAATAGAAAAGGTAGATTTTTACAGAAAATAGAAAGGTTAGAAATTAAGTTTCCCATCAACACAATTTACACAACTGTAAAGTTAATTCAAAGACAGCTCTTGAGCATTAGACAAGCATTTCCGAATTAGAGGTCGAAAAGCGAATAGGTCAAGTTTTAAAGAGGAAAAATGAGGAAGGGTCCATTCAGTCCACTTAGTGGTGAGTACAGAGCTGTATGAGTGTGTAGGCTTATTAACACTTGCATTCGTAAGTTATGCAACTCAATTCCCGCTTGATGGATTATTTCGATCTCGTAGCTGTGCATTAATCAGAATATCAGACACGAAGCTATTTCTTGCGGCCACGTACGAAATTCCAGACATCTTCATGATTAATCAGATTCCTAACAAACAAAAAGTTTGTTGATACCTCGGGTCCCCCAGAAACTCAGGACTACCATTACCTACACACAATACACAAAATGTTCCAACATTTGGACCTTCCACCTCAGCATCTAAGATGTTCATTGCTCATTTCTTTGGCCATTTCATTTTACTTCAATCTAGAGCACTGGAAATCGTAATTGGAAGTACAGCTCGTCCAGCTCTCCCCATACAATCTCACGATCTTGCCCGACGTTAGCCAACAACATCCGAATTAAAGAGCGACGTAAATGTTTTCAATTCCTGCTGGAAAACATTTTACAACATTAAAATGTTAAGTTCAACATATGAATTAACACGTTATGCAGTGGTTTCGCGACAAATGCACATTTAACATGTTGACGCCGAACGTTAAGCAGCGAACACGTGACAAAAGCTCATTTAACCCTTTGACGTTAAATGTTAAACAGTGGAAACGCGACGAATATACATTTCTTACGCTCATGTTTAATGACCGAGTAGTACGACGTAAGAGCGCGGGCTCTTTGGGACAATCGCCAATCGAGCCCCACCCCCTTAACATTAAAATGTTAAGTAGTGGAAACGCGACGAGCGCACATTTATCACGGTGATGTCAAATTAAGAAGAGAAGACGCGACAAAAGCACATTTAACACTTTGATGTTAAATAGTGGACACGCGACGAATATATATATAATTTATTTAATACGCTGGTGTTTAATGCTCAAGTACTGCGACGTACGAGCGCGAGCTCTTCGGGGCAATCGCCCATCGAGCCCCCTTCACCCCCACTCGCCCATAGCGGCGCGCGTCTACCTCTGAGGTCCAGCACGATCTTGTCGTAGTAGAACTCGACCGAGTCGAGCCGCTGCAGGCGGCCGTGCTCGCCCGGCGGGCGGGCGTGGTTGGGCGTGCGGGCGGACACCGGGGGCGACGATCGCCCACCGGCACCCGCCCCGGCCCCGCCCACCCCCACCCCCTCCTCCTCCTCCACCAGCTGCTGCTGCTGCTGGAGCTGGTCGTCCTGCAGCCTCCGCTGCAAGTCGTCCGCCTCCCGCCGTTGCTGGAGCACATCGTCGGGGTCGCCCGGCTGGCCCATTCCGACAGCGACGCGGCCGGCCGGCCCGGCGGGTGGGTCCTCCGCACGGAGGAGCGAGGCCTCCAGCGACGGTTAGCGTTCGGGCGCGAATGATAAAAAGTCGCGCGGCAGCGGCGGTGGCGGCGGCGGTCGGCGATAGCGGCGGAAGTCTGAGCCGACCGCGGCTTCCGCGCGCGAGCGCGTGCTCGTGCCGAGTTGGAAGCTACACAAAACGCGCGCGGGACCGCGAAGCCCGCCCTGCTAGGCCGCGCGCGGCGTGGAGGCAATGAATACTTTATTGGGGTGTTCCGCAGGGACCGTTCGTGGCGGCAGGCCAGTTGCTAATTTCGAGGCCAGTGGCTTCCGGAATACCTGGGGTTTCGACAAAAAATACTCGCGTACGTAGAGGAAAGATACTTTAATATTCCAACAAGTGAAATAAACGAAGCTAATGAAGTAAAAGTAACTCCACTTCTATTCGTATTATACAAAATACAAAGGTTTTGTTTTGCGTACACAAAATTACTGTCAACCGATACTAATATAAAACTAATAGAAGTACTAAGTGGCGGAAAGTTTAGGCAATGAATAGTGTATTGGGGTGTTCCGTAGGGACCCGTTCGTGGGGATAGGCCAGTTGTTAATTTCGAGGCCAATGACTTCCGGAATACTTGGGGTTTCGACAAAAAATACCTCGCATACGTAAAGAAAAGTTGCTTTAATAATCCAACAAGCGAAATAAACGAAGCTAATGAAGTAAAAGTTACTCCAGTTCTATTCTTCTTATACAAATTTCAAAGATTTTGTTTTGCGTACACAAAATTACTGCCTATCGACACTAATATACATAGTAATAGAAGTAGTAAGTGGCGGACAGTTTATGGCATTACCATAAGAATCGCAATTACAACGGAAGCTGTTTTCTCTTTAGCAGGACTCCTAGACGGGTCAGAATCTCACTGAAGATGGCGGGCAATGCGACCGAAGAAGTTTTTTTGTAAAATTAAACGTCCATGAGAAAACTACGCCTTTTAATAAAACAGTTAAGTGGTGGCATAAACTCTGTCTCATTTAATAACCAATGTCCGTTTTACGCAATGTACGTTCCATAACCTTCAGGGAGAACCCTTTTAGAGCGATCGCTAAGAGAGCATGTTTCCTCTTCGATGCAGAGCGACGCTCTTCAATAGAACCTTTAAAAGGACAATCGATAAGGACCATTGTTGCGTCCTCATCCCTCCCCCTAGTTTGATATCGTAAAAAAGCAATGTTGTATCTCCTAATGATGCTACACACGCAAACGTCTGAGATCCATCATAACAATCTCCGGCTCGTTCTTCAATTTCAATCAATACTGAACATTGAAAATCACGATAAACTCCTTCATTGTAAGTTCAATGTAATCCATTACAATGCATTGTTGAAAATGACCATTGAAACGAGATACTTCGTGGCTCTCCTCTATAATACATATGTATATGTATATAGAGTCTTACAGTCTTCTTTCTGTATTGCAGACTTCTTCCTGATAGAGGCCCGGGAAGAGTTTCAAACATCAAACGGAGTTACTCTTTTGACACTGATTTAGGCGCGACAAGCTGTGAGTTATGTCGAGCAAACTTGCACTTTCTGATTGCTTGGAACTTAACTCGTCAAATAATTGTGTTATTATTTGTAATTTAGATAAGTTACGTACAACCTACATATCGAACTTACCACGGTCTACAAATGAGCGAGATATTTCTACGGAACATATTTGGGATTAGGTAACGAATGTTTCTACAGGTCCAAGGTACTTATTTTCAATAACTTAAAAAAATTGCGATGTCATTCTGAATGAATTCAAAACCCATTTATATTTTACATATTACTACACATCGTTAAATTTGAATATATTTCCCTGCCAAATCGTAAATATCTCAGATTCGAGTTTACAAATACAAGTTCTGAAGTCATCGTTTTGTGAAACAAAGCAATATAATCTTGTGCTCCTCTGATCTCCGGACCTTCGCATTGAATTGTCAAACTAACCTCCTCCTCCTTGGAAACAAGGAGGGACTGACATTGGTAAAGCAGAAGTGATCGTAATCACGTACTTATATTTCATAGAGTCAATTTGTAACTCGATCGAAATCAAACATTTCTGACACCATTGTCTTACCGCGCTTCCTTCACCACGCCGAGAAACATATTACCCTGTTACAGGGACGCAGATTTCGAAATCTATTTCTGATAATTCGGCCCACTCGGGCATAATGGAAGTATGTACTACTTTTCTACGATAAGCCACTATGTGAAACTTGTTTTCAGTAAATTAAGTTCAATTACAACGTTGGATTTAGGGGGATCCAGTCCTTTTATCTCGCTCCTCCCCAGAACCATCGCCAGCTGTGCAAAAGACTGTTTAAATATTCAGCGGCTCCTCGGAAACATACTACGTATATGATGTTTCGTACAAATCTCCGATATGAAATTATAGTTCTGTAAAGGTAGAGCGTTCGTTCGGCCATTCCGAATTCATTTTAAGGCCTAATCGGCGAGTTTTTATTTTCTAAAATTTACAAATTGCTTATTGAGGGTAAAATTAAACACATATCGATGGAAATGAGAAACGAGAGTTCTTAGGCCTAATTATTACCACGGGTCAGTGCTGGAATCCTGGGCAACGTATTGAAATTCCGCGTTTTTCAATTCGGCACATAAATTTCTTGATCGTAGGATTCTCACGCGGGGAAAAATAAAATGTTTGACACGCGCTCTTGTTCACAAGTGTTATTTCCTTCATTGCCGCACCCTTGACCTAGCTTTTCATATCTCTTTGTATCCTTCGAAACACATGTTGTAGGGGAAGAAATGAGAGCGCCAATAAAACGGAATAAGATTTCACTTTTCACATCAGCACAGCGTGACTTTTTTCTCGCCAAGAGCCTTGTGAAAACAATTTTAACAAATGCTCATTATCTTACCAATGTTACATACTTTTATGTCCAAACAAGTCCAGTGGTTACGAAAAACGTACGGCTGGCACGGCGAAACAAAATGTCTTTCTAAATTACTAACTCTCATATTACTCTTCTCGGGCCAGCAGCCTCAATCTGAAAAAAGTAATCAACTTCAACATGAATCTTTGTGTACGTTTTCTTGCATCAAAGGTGCTCATATTCCCTGAAAATCTAATTGTTTGTTTCATATCTTCGTTTCCGATGACGCTCATTTCGGTCGTTCCCCTGAACGTGTCTTTTATAACTACGCGGAATTGGGAAACGCCTATCATCCAACACTAAGAAGGAAAAATATTTATTTATATATATATATATATATATATATATATATATATATATATATATATATATATATATATATATATAAAATAGAGGGATGCTTAGCGTACAGTGAGGCGGCGGTATTTTAATATGGTCGTCTAGATATTGATCGAAAATTAAAACGACCTATAGAGAAATCTGCTAAAACATAATCTTTCAGGAACATTACTTAGCTGGTGTCGAAAATTTGCCACCGTCGGAACTCCAAGCTCCCGTAACAGTCACACGACTGCCCAATCGAGGCACAATTTTTTTTATTTTTTATTTTATTTTTTATTTTTTAACTAGTGGCCTGCAGCAGCTAAAAATGCTGCTGTCCAGAATGTGGGGAATGGGGTCCTGCAGCAGCAGAAATTGGTTTTCTGAATCGGCACACGTGAATATTGAAGCTTCTTTCTTCCTGGTCGCTTGACATCTGCTGTGTCGTAAGCAGTGACGCTCATGAAAACAGTTGTAACATTACGATTGAGGAATTGCGGAATAATACAATCAAATATTCGCATCTTTTAGTAAAAATCGAAACCGTTCCATTGCTTTTGTGTTTATCCAATCTTCCTGTGTATCTAACGAAACAATTGGCCCCTCACTCTTGTTTTTTTGTCGATTTATACGTATATTCGAAATTAGTATTTTAGATTCTCTATTTCGCGGTGCTCCTTGGAACAGCCCATGGTACGGTTATGAAAACCCTGAGTCACAACTATTTCTTCTTCCCGTCAGGGGGTCGCCGCAGAAGAATTTTTCTCCTGAATCAACTCCGGCCCGAGCACGTCCCGCGCAAGCAAAACTTTCAACACCCGCGCGTAAACGCAGTGGACATTGGCGGCGGCCGCCGAGCCGGAAGCTGGCCCCCACCGCAACTTCCGGCGCGCCGGAGGAAGCGGCTCGGCCCGTGAATGAAATGAAGCCTTCCCGACGCGACGGCGGCGGGACGGGAAGGTCCGTTTGAAAGGAAGGTCTTCGCTCGAGCCCGGATCATTTTTGCTCAGTCATTGACACACACGTCCTGGTTTGAGCGTTTTGCCTTTAGCCGTATTTAGAAGAGGCCTACCCGTCCGGGTATGCGCGTTTCGCGTTCAACCGTATCTGCAAGACGCACAGCTTTATCCGTCCGGGTTTGAGTGTTTCATGTTTAATCGAACATGGAAGACGCCCCGTTTTATCCGTTCGGGGTTGCGCGTTTCGCGTATAACCTGGTCTGGAAGGCGCCCAGTTTTACACATTCAAGTTTTCGCGTTTAAATGAACGTGGAGAACGCTCAGTTTTACCCGTTCGGGTTTGCGTGCCGTCGTTACAAGTTTAAAAATACTGTAACCAGAGTAGTTTCACCGGCACAGACGTACGAGATTTTGTCAAACACGAACTCTCGTCCCGAAGAAAATCAGAAGCCGACCTGTTTGTGAGAGGAATTTTTCTGGAGACCGATTTGTTTCTGTGGAGTTGTGGCCCAAGACAGGATGGTTGTGGACAATATATACGTGTCCTGTATGGTATGGCTGTGTTTGGTTAAGGACAGTGTAAACGGGCCCACTGCATGGAGCACAGGTCGCCAAGAAATTGTTCGCAACTATCTTGGTATAATCCGTAACAAAATGTCGGTCCCTTAATAAGGGGTGGACCAAAAACGCTAGTGGTCGGGATTTGATCCATGACTGACTAATGACCATACTTTGCACGTTATAAATAGCAAGAGATAATGTCGCAAAGTTCACCGAGCCCAGAGAGCCCAGTCCTCTGATTCAGAAGCTGTCTTTGGTAGAGATATTCAGCGACCCATTCAGGGCAGTTATCAATCTAAAACTGCTTTGGCCGAGATTCTTGATGAGTTGCTTACTTTATGACCCATTCATTCCGAAAATATTGCAGTACTATCTTTATTAGCTCAATAATTCGTGATTCATAATTCTACGAGAGAAGCAAGTTTCCAGAAAAGAGAAGTATCTCATTCGTTCGTTTTTGAATCGCTACTAGGCTGCGCCGTATACACGATTGAAAAAAATGTAAGAGTTATTTAGTTTATGAGAAAGTGGACCGATGATAGTATTGAGCTGACCAAGAAGATCGATAAACATGAATATATTTATTAGTAAATTAAAAAGCATGCAAATAGTATTAATTAACAAATAGTACTATATTTTGCTCAACAAATACAACTATTTCCAGCCGAATTAGATCGTGATCAAGAACGCACAAACGTGCAACAATCGACGAGACATTTAGCGCAGTTAATCATTAGTTATTTATTTACTTAGTTAACAGCTTTAATAATTTTCACAGTTTTCTGTTGAAAAACTTTCGGATTTTAAGGGATACGCACACACTTTGGCGATACGGTCAACCATAAAATTCTTCATCTTGATTAAGAATCGAAAGGTATCGCCAGAGACAGTTTTATTAGAAAATGTGTCTTCAGGCCCTCCAATCGGATAAAACCCTAAATTCCGAAACGTAAACGGACCACCTAATAATCAACGCTGCAAAAGTATCTACTTCGGCCATATACTGGACAAGGAAAGCTATTACCACGTGCTCGCAATGGTCTTGTGCACGTTAGTCGCGAAAAAGCCGTTTCGCATCCTTTCCCGTTTAATTAAAACGCAATCCGAGGCAGGTGCGTCAAAATACCCTCACCGCTCCCTGGAATCCGCCACAGATTACAACACCCTATTGTTCGCACCACCACAACGGCTCGGCATCCTTTAAACGCTCGTGAATCAAAGAGTAAATACAATTATTCGCAGAATGAAGAAACGGTTCCAGAGGGGGCCGTGGGGTGCTGCCTTCCCTTCGCTGATCCTACTAAGCCGCCGGGGATCAGAGGGGAGAGAGAGAAGGCGATCGGGGCTGCCATCGATCCTCTCCGCTGCAGTCGCCTCCGCGCGGCGGGGAATCCCCAGGCGTCGCTTCGGCCACAATGGAAGGCGGCGGCCGAGTAAGCGGCGTGGCAGGCGGCAGCGGCGGAGGTGGGGGGCATGGGGGTGGCTTCTGGAGAAAGGACGTGTGGTGCAATGAATTTGGAAGGAATCGGGAGGATCGGCGAGGCGGGGAAGAGAGGGCACGGGGGAAGGTTGAGGTGGACCGCAGAAGTGGAGGGGGGCGGTTTGGGGACAGTCATAGCGAGAGCGGGCGCACGGGTCGGCAGCGGCAGAGTGGGGAACTGGAGGGAGACGAGATGGAGAAGGGGCAGGACTAGGGAGAGAGGTAGGTACGAAGGGGAGGGGAGGGAAAGGGCAAGACTACGGAGAGGTGGAGAGGGAAGGGGAAGGGGCAAGACTACGGAGAGAGGTAGGGGAGGGGAAGGGGAAAGTCTACGGAGAGAGATGGGAGGGGAAGGGAACGTGCAAGACTAAGGAGAGGTAGGAAGGGGAGGAAGGGGTAAGACAACGAAGAGACAGGGAGGGGAAGAGACAAGACTAGGGAGAGAGGTAGGAAGGGGAGGGGAGGGGCAAAACTACAGAGAGAAATAGGGAGGGGAAGGGACAAAACTACAGAGAGAAATAGGGAGAGGAAGGGACTAGACTATGGAGAGAGGTACGAAGGAGGTAGGGGCAACGGGGAGATGTGGGAAGAGGCGGTGTCGACGACGCGGAAGGTGGGAAGTGACAGGGGCGGCGGGAAGGGGCAAGGAACACTGGATGGAAAGATGATGGGGAGGGGTGGGAAGGGGCGTGGGCGATGGATGGGGCGGAGCCTAAGGGAGGGGCGGAGCCTAAAGGAGGGCAACGTAGAGCCAAGAGGAGGAGAAAGGGCTGGGGCATCAGAGGAGGAGGGCAAAGGGAAGGGATAGGGTGGGGATGAGTTTCTGGGGGTGGGAATGGGGAGACGGGGGAAAGGGTGTGAGTGAAGATAGTAGACCCTAAAGTTCTCGAGCGAGCGGCTTGTTGCATTCCTTGCGCCCAGTGTCTGGGGCTGCAGCACAATATCCGGGCTCAGCCCCCGGTTGATCTCATTTGCATCATCTGATAGGTCTGCAGGGGTTGTTTGCTCGCTTCGGTGGCTTCCTCGGATTTTGAGTACCTCCTCCATCAAAGTGCGCCCTTCACGTAAGAGGTATTCGAAAGGCCGCTGTTAACTGTGAACTCCTCGTTATGACAGACGGATAATGATGGATAGTGCTGTTGTACTATTTTTAAGCAATTGTGTTCTACCAGAATTGTGTAAATTATGGCGTATTTTTCATTCTGTTTAATTGGAGCATTTAGGTTCGTCAGAAGTGCCAAGAACTAACTTTCTAGCAAACCAGGTAAAAAGAATAGAGAACCAAGTGTTGGAGGTAGACCTAACGCTATCTCTTGGATTTTTTTGAAATTAATAGGGTTCCCGCTCGCCCATAGACCCTTCGGCAATTCATTGCCTTGGTCGTATTACTGTAGATCCGTTTAAAAGTATCACCTCAAAAATCATTGTGTTGACACTTAGACCCTTATGAACCGTCAATTTCATCCCTTTCCTGCATTGTCGTGAACACACAAATTAAAACTTTCTTTTACCAAAGTTTTACCTTGCCAATTATTCTTACATTTTAATGACAATTTTTGGGGCCCCTACATCTCCAGAAGGCCCCTCTGCTGCGGCATTATAACACATAGGTCACAAATTATCATTAGCTCGTGAAAACTGACTCGCGCCAGACGCTCTCTGCGTGACGTTCGGAGAACAGAAGCGCCGGCCGCGCCGTTGCGGCCGCGGCGATTACTTATGAAAATGAGCGCGCTCTCGCGCCGCCTCCTGGATTGCACGACTCAAAGCAGCCATTTTGCTCACGTAATGAACGGTTGCCCCGGCGGTGACATCAACGGAATTACGTGGCGAAAAGGCTTGCTAAGCGATTTGCAGACCGCAACGCGTGGAGAGTCTCCTTAATGCGTGTTTACAGTTGAATGGAAAGAAGAAATACAAAGATCTAAATCATCAACAAGAACTGTTACGTAAGAAGATGGCACGATTTTGCTGGGAAACAGCATTCCCGGAACGAAGGGAAGGGATTATTTCCACTTTTCCCTTGGAGATAAAATCTGTGAAAATCCTTCCCTATGTGGAAGTCCCTGACCTAGAAATTAAGAGTGATATACAGCAGGTAAAATTATAATGAATTCGTGAATCAAAATTAAGTTTTTTTATGCGAATTCGGGCGTCTTATCATGATATTCTGAAGAAGTTTGATGTCATCCCGAGTGGTCTTGTGTTGTATCCTTAGAGAGAATCACGCCTGAGCGAAGAAAGCAGACTAGCGAGCCAAGGTGAGTTAAGAGTCACTTCCAAGTCCTCACTGCTTCGGGAGAGAATTAATGCAGTAAGTCAAACAGTAGCAGATATCGCAGCGATAAGGCGAACTGCCTCCCAACCACTTGCTCACAGCAATTCGTTCACCTATCCATCCACCAATTCACTCTTTAACTCACCGAACCCACCCGCTCACCCATACGCCCGTCCCCTACGCTTCATCTCACTTCACACCATCGCCCTACATCCCATTCACCCACACAAACCACATTTCTTTAAATTTGTTGCGTCTAACATATGGACGCAATGCGTCTCCAAGACCCTTGGCGGTGTCAAGTAACCCTTGGGAGTAATCCTCCATTACATTGCGCCTTTATGGAGCAATTCTCCATTATAACTTTCGGTCATGTCGCGTCACGTCGCAGTCAGTAGTCAAGAGGACCGCCAGGTAGCATCTCCGCGTACGCGCCTCCTGCGTCACTACCCAGCGGCCAGAATTGGGAAGGAACAAGGATAGGGGTAGGGTTTAGGACACTTCACAGGGGTTGGACTAGCCCTTGTGAAGCAGCCCAACTCGTTTTCTTGGAACAAATGTCACATGAGATTCGACGGGAATCGAACCCGGACCTCAGTGGTGAAAGGCAAACGACTTCGCTATGTGCCACGAGCGTAGCATTCGCCAACCAGGGAAGCCTTTTCGTTCGTCGATTCGCCCAAAGGAGACTCGACCAAGGCCATCGATCAACCCAGCCCGGCCATTGAGGGCCGCCCGACTGCGGAGAGCACAGGCTGCAGGGGCCGGACAGAGACGGTGCAAACGGGTGGCGGGACGCGGCCGTAACACAGAAAGAGTGCCGTGCCCATAAAAAGAACGGCCGAGACAATGCCCCGGCCAAGCCCTGGGGACTCTGCTACAGACCTCTCGGTCAGGGGTCAACGCAGGCGCTCATCGCACTGCACGGCGGCACGCGGTGGGCCGAAGCCGTAGAGAAACAAGGCCGGAACAACGAGCAGGAAGAAACACCTTAAGTAAAGGATATGGCGGATGAAAAGGGAGAATGTTATAAGGAGAGAAAATAAAGGGAGAAAGAATGGAAAGAATGGAGTGGGGAGAGGGGGAAGAAGAAACCCAAGAAGGGTGGGAGGAAGAAGGACAAGGGGAGAAAGGATCATCAGTCATCCCATGCAAGGTGGCATGCAGTAGACAGAAACGTGCACAACCAATATTGGGAAGAAAAAACCGGAGAAAGTAGAGAAGGAGAAAAATACGTGGGAAGGTGAAGAGTGGACGAATGGAAAGGGGAAGGTAAGAGGAGAAAAGAGAAGAAGGGACGGGTGTATAGGGAGAGGAAAGTAAGACGGGGTGAATGGCTAAGAAAGGGGGGATGAGTAAGAAGGGAGGTGGGGGATAAACAGAGGGAAGAAGGGTGGGAGGAAGAACGAGAAGGGGCCAAAAGCGAAGAGTTCGATCCCAAATTTCAGTCGACTTCATTAAAGAGAGAGGTTTTAAAAATCTATTTTCAAACACTTAATGAAGCATTTTCCAGCTATAACGTTGGTTATTCAATACCCCCGAAAGAATATTCCACAGATCAGGAAAATTAAGGTGAATTTGTCTGAGACAAGTAACACTTCGGTCGCGCTCGTTCTGATGGCATCGATATCTTCGCTTCCGACGTTTTAAAATTTCAAAACTTCTCGGGGGGTTTCTAGCTTTAAAGTAAGCTCGTGAAGTATTTTCAAGAAATAAATATCAAAATTATATACATATCTCATAAAAAGGAAGCAATCTCGTAATACGTGGAACTATTGAAAAAGTTAAACATGGTGCTGCCACGATAAAATGAATGAGGGCTACGATATATCACGGTATTTTTATAGCATCAGAATCACCAATTACTCATGACGTTTATGATATGTGTAAGCTTCCTCTATTTTATGGATGTATGTAGCAATGATGAATCACTAGATAGATATTACTATCGTCCAGATTTGCAGCAGCTGACCTACGCAGCACGTCCAACGCTGTCGAAATGTGTTGTCATTCCGTCAAAAAAAAACTTTTGGAAATTTTTACAGCGATGTTTACAAACATTCTGTATTTTCTCTTCTTATCGTATGGCAATAAAGAGCGGTATTGTGATTCCAGAGACTAATTTCATTTTGAAGCTCAAAATACCGAGCGGGTGTGATATTCAGCTGTAGGTAGCCCGTCGTACATAGATATTAATCCGATCCTGGTCGGCAGTAAAGAGAAAGAGCTCAAAAGGAACAGAAAAGGACTAAGCAGTAACGGAATAATATACATAGTAGGACACTATACAGCTTATTTCACTTATTTTATTGTACTTCCACATTTCTTAATCCATATTTCTCGCCCTCATGGATTCAAATTATTGATCTTTCTATTATACACGTGATCTATTTTTCCTTCTTGTTCTTGGAATCTATTCCCGAACTATTAGAGGTAGTTTTCCATCCGACGTTCTTAGATTCCTATGTCCTAACAGTTTCTCCTTTCAATCCTATCATTTACACTTTCCTTTACATTTATTCTCTCTTATCACATGTGTTGTTACTGGATCTTGTAAGGGAAGTCTGCAGTATCATCGTCTCAAAAAGCTATTTGAAACCGCATTTATTCTGCTTAAATAGCGCAATGAATATCTCGCAAAGGCGATGCCAATGACGAGTGAAGGCCTATTCACAATGCAAACAATAAACATAAGCATGGCGTTAACATAAAAGTTAGGACCACGTTCATAAGCGTACTCCTTCACAATGCGTTCGCATAAGCATAACACGTAAGACGTTAATTTAATACATTGCAAGCTTCAAGCTTCTGTGCTTATGCTTATGTCAAAAATAAGAAATGAATTAATCACAATACGTTCACTCAAAATCGAGTATCGAAATAAGTCGATAGACGAACTAACACGACCCATGGCAAAAGCCGCCCCCCCATCGTCATGGACAATCGATATATCGAAATCGATTCTCACATACAACCAATAGTAAATTTGAAAGTCTCACCGCCAATTCTTATTTTGCTTTCTTTTATGTTCGACATTGTGAATACTTCAGTCTATCACGATGATGATGATTACGATGAAATTTACGATGATTACGTAATATATGATTTATTTATTGATATATGATTTATTTATTATGATATATGATTTTTATTATGATTTATTATTATGATTATTTATATTATTTATTTATTATGATTTATTTATTAATATATGATTGATTTATTTATATATGATTACGTAATTACGATACGATGAAAATTACGATGATTACGATGAATACTTCAGTCTATCACGATGATGATGATGATGATTACGTCTATGTGACATGTTTGCATTGTGAATGGGTCTTGAGAGTGAGGGTGGGGGTGTGGGGGGGGACTCACCTGCTAGCGCCTTGATGCGCGAGCGTTCGAAGAGACGGGAGGAGGAGTTCCCGCCATCGTATTCGTAGTCCTCGACGATCTCCTGCTGCAGCGTCGGGTCCCAGCGGACCAGCGAGATGTCGGTCGTCATGGCGACGACGCGGCGCTCCTGCAACACACCAACAAACGAAACGTTAAATAACCATCTACCAACCATCAAGTGCAACTTCCGTGTACCTCATTTGCTAGCACATGCGGCATCCGGGTTAATATCCCTTTCAAAAACGGGGAGCGGACACTAGAAAAACAACTACCCTGCCACTTGAAGATTTCCTTGATGGTGAAGATTTAGATCCGAAATTAAATTCTTCGCGAATCCCATGGAATGAAACGCATACCAACGAATGAAACGACATCCCAACGAATGCATCGTCACTCCAACAAATGCAGCATCCCAACGAACACACCTATTAAAATCCTAATAAATGCACCGTCATCCCAACGAATACGTCCGTTGAAATCCCTTGGAAAGCTTCACCCCGACGAAACGTCGTCACCTTAACGATCATCATCCCAACGAATACGTCTGTTGAAATCCCTTCGAAAGCTTCACCCCGACGAAACGTCGTCACCTGAACGATCATCATCTCAACGAATACGTCGCCACACCCAATTAATACGTCTTAAAATCCCAACGAATACATCAAATCCTTTCAAAATCTCCTTCCCCTGTCTTGTCCAATTGTACGTGATCTGCAATCCAGTTTCCGTAACATACCTTACTTTCAACTTTGATATTAATTCAACGCATGCGCAATTACGGAGACCCAGGGTCACTTTCTACAATATTAATCGCACGTCTCCCTGAGCAAGAAATTTAGAGAAGTTACTGTAAGAAAGGACCACCTTGACATGTCGAGAAAGAAATGAATGTCACGCATGACATTGCAAGAGAAAGCGATGAAGCCATTTAGCAATGAGCAAACTGTAAACGAACGCACTGACAAAATGAATGCATGGACGTAACTTGCAGTTATACTGCCAGCACAGGCCAATGCGATCCCATCATTTAGTAATCTCTCTAAAAACAGGGGCGTTTCGACTCTTTTTTTTAAATTTATTTCTTCCCGTTCGACTTTCGTCTTTCGGGGATTTTGACGGGTGCAATGTTACATACAATGAATTTACTTGGCCATCCTCAGGTAAATGCGGGTCTTAGTATAACCCTTAACTATTTTTAAAATTTCATATTTGTATGACTTGACTAAGGAAAGTTTGCATTTATTGTTTAGAAGTGGAAGGGTGTGTTTTGTGGGAAATTGTGGCGAATGATTTTTATGAATTAGGGAGGACGAAAGAGGTCTTTCGGGAATCTGGATCTAATGCATGAAGGTTGATGAACGTTTCGACCGAGATTGAATATTGGAGTGTTGGGACATGCTGGGAGGAGAGAGTAATATTTTTTAGAGGTTTGTGAGATGAATTCTGAGAGGAGAGGTATTTGCAGCTCTCAGTGTATTTGTGAGTTTGAAATGAACCAGGGGGCTCTCAAGGTTTGTCTTAGATTTTTGTTTTGAATTTTCTGCAAAATGGATAGGTTAGTTGGTGCTGTGTTGCGCCATATTAGGCAAGCATATGTCATTGTGGGTCTTATCATTTCATAGATGAGCAGCCCCGTTTCTCGACGTCTGTCAAGGCACTTATTGCACTGCGTCTGGGCCTCCCTTTTTCGGCCGCAACGTTACGCCCACAGCCAATATGGAGAGGTGCATTTCCGCGCAGCGGCGTTCCAGCCTTGGGCCAGGCGTCCGGCGCACAGTAGCAACAACACTTCTTTTTCCCCACTGGCGAGGTTCTTTCGCAAACACAAGAGGGAAAACCCCCGGCCGACGCGACTCCCGTGGCTATGGGAACCTGATCCGAGCCGCCGCCGCCGCCTGCCCCCGTTGTGCAACACTCTCCACCACAGCCGTCGCCGCCGGCCTGAAATGCGGTCCCCGCCCGTTTTCCCATGTAGGGACGTCGTTTGCATTTCTCGGCCGCAACGGCACAAAAAGAGAAATTAAAGAGAAAAAAGACTCGCGCGCAAATATGCCGGTCGGACGGTTGGACGCCGCAGCGCTGGGACGAAGCATACCTGAGATAGGGAGGGTAGTGGCCGAATTATTTCTCGACGTTATTTTACAGTTATTAATGCCCAAAGGAGGAACCGAGATCAAATAACGGCCGTGGTTACTGTATTCAGTGATTGTCAAGGATTATAACTAACCAATTTAATTATTTGTGATATCTATTCCTAATGCAATTTTCTTAAAAGAAAAAATCGTAACGTAAAAAGGATATTTTCTTTCATTAGGAGCACTCATCGTCATCTTGGGCAACAAATGATTTCTTTCAGCTGTACTTGTTCTGTTAATGAATTATTTCCTGAACTCAAGACACCCAATAAGAGTGGCTATTCAATTCCGTGAGCGTTCATGTCATTATGACAGTGCAAGTGTATTTGATTTTTTCATGATTGCTACCACTGGGAAAATGATAAATAATTCAAACTGTTCAAAGCATTATTTGCCCAGACCAGAAATCTAATCTGGGTATCCTGGCTTTCGTCCCGCTTTGACCATTAAGTTGGCTTGGCTACATTACGATCGAACAGTTCATTAATCTTCCGTCAATATTTGTTTTGATGTATATTGATTGTGCTTATTACATCAGCGATTCAATCAAAATTAAGTTTTTGTGGGATTGTGAACTCTGCATCTTGCCACTTACGCCAGCAACCGACTGCTTGATAATCCCATCTGCTCGATAGTCACCTACCTTGTGGCCCCTCGGTCTTGTGAAGCCATCCCAAGCATTAACATTAAAACTAATTATTATTTATAATTTATTATCGTGAATAATAGGAGTAGAGAAGAATAACAATCAACGTCGAAATTTTGGCGAAACGACAGGTTTTGAGTTTCCAAAACCGGAAAAACGATCCCAGATATCCCATATTTATGATAAAATTTTCATAATTGATCGTAAAGCTTAATAACATCCCCCCTTTTTTCTTAAGAATTTTAAATTATCCCACTTCGTTGACATTCGGATATTCCACATTCGCCCAGGCCAGGGGTCCAAGCAATGCACATCAGACTACCCAAGAACTATCGTGTCCGATCTGGAACGTCTGGCCTCCACCGGCTCGTGTCGTACAAGTCACGAGCAAGCAGTTCAATGATCTGACGGAAAGCGCAGCTGCAAGACCGCAGCCTTTTTTAACCCGTTTAATTACACTGAATATAATTTTCAACTCAGTGCGCTGTTTGAAATGCAGTAATACCAGTGTTTCTTTCAGAACAAATCATGACTTAGAGAATTTATGAAATAACGAGAGCAAAAACTGGAATCCGTAACTCAACTGTTTTCAAAGAAAAAATCTAGTTATTTAAAACCTAAAAAATACAAAAATAAATATCTGTAATGCCTTTTTCAGATATTTTGGTTCTCATTCAGAGTGCACGTATACTCCCGTCTTTTGATAGCGTAACAGTATACGAAATTATGTTTCACTGAAAATGAAATTTCTTTTCTCATACTGCTTTTTTTTAACAATTGTTCAATCTTGTAATACATATTAGTCACACATTATTTTACTATGGTTTCATACAAAAATAAATTTAATTACAATGTAATTTTCTCAAGGAGGTTTTTTATTTTTATTATTTTGAGGTAGACGAGGGATATTACTCTCTATATATTAAAGAAAGCAACTTCAGATTGATACTGACCTGAGCAATATAAAAATGGATAAATATCTACGATTCGCGCCTCTTTCCCTTTGCACAACTCGCATTGGCGAAATATGGTACGTCTCGCTAGTTCATCTCTCGAGGCGAGGTTCGCGACCTCTGACGGCGGTTTCGCGAAGCGACCAGCGCCAATTAGCGCTGCTGATTGCCGGCGTCGCCGCTAGATAGCGGGCGAGGCATCGCGCCGCTGGAGTTCGGAAACAGGCAGCGACTGCGGAAGCAAACCACGCGTGCACAGGCGGTAACGTCAGCGCTGCGCGGGATATAGCTGTAGTTGGTTCAGGCCAGCGGACCATTCTCTTGACACGATCTAAAACAGCTGAACGTCGACGAAAATAGTCACGAAAATAGTCCGCGAAATGCATTCTTCCGACGATTACTTGGGCTGGAGAGCCAGCTGATATTGCATCAGGAGTGCAAGTTAAGCGAGAATATTCTACTACGGTTTTTCTAAAGGCCGATGGCATTAGGTAGATCATTGTTACACCTCCTGACTTATAAAATGAATATTTTTAATTAATTCGCGAGCGTACTTATGCGTTTACCATTGTTAAAGAGGTTCATTTCATGAGGCAGGAGGTGTAACAATGACCTACCTAATGCCATCGGTCACTATAGAAAAATCGAATTATAGATTAGGTTAGGATAGTTTGTTCCGATACCACCAAATGTTACAATTGATAACATTCATGCCGAAAAACAAGAGAGAATTTTGAAATGAATTGTCCGATACAGAAATGAAAAGAAAAGTCACGCACGCCGAACGTAAAACAATCACAGCATTTCGAAAAGCTCGCGCTATTCACAATTATCGAGTTTTCAAATAAAACAGTAATAGAACATTTATATAATACTTACGAAAGAAAAGTTTTGGAATTTTTTTCATTTCTAGCAACATAAATACATTGTTTTCCTACGAAAAAAAGGCAGATTAACAATATATATATATATATGTATATATATATATATATATATATATATATTTATATATATATATATATATATATATATATATATATATATATATATAATCCGAACACAAATTAGCCAACGTTCGTGCAATGAATACACGTTTACGTGTTACATTAATCCCCCTTCCCAGTCACGTTAGGCAATTAGGCCAAAAAACGACTTTTCAAGAATGAAGTATCTCCACCTATTTCTTGACAATGTTTTTTGACCTTCAAGAAAATGTATATTAGCAAAATTTTATTTCCAAACAAAACGGAATGTAATGAGTTCATACAATGTTATCCAAACTAATAATATCCATTAGTTTTAAGTAGACATTTATCGTTTCTTTTTTCATTTCTGTTCATTTTATTGATATATGTAACAAGAAATATTTACAAGTTTCTAAACAGATACATTAAGGGATACCATCTTAATAACTTAACGAGCGAGAACAAATCTCGCAGAAAAACCAAATTCTCAAAGAAACAACAAATTATAAAAAAATAAGAAAAATATCTAATTTATAGTAAAATAGAGTAATCTATATAAGTTTATAGTAACTGGAGAAAACATAAAAAAAGTTAAAAATCAATTTCATGTTTCCTTATTAGCGTGCTTTTAATAAACCAGTTGATAACTTCTACGTATACGAGTACATAAAGATTTTTTTTTTTGTATTTTGGTGCAAAATCATAAAAATCCAAACCCAAAAACAGTTGACTTCATCACCATCGATAAATTATATGCCGTTTCCCGATCTTCAAAATAAACGTTTTTCTTCCCACGAATCGGATACTAAATGAAGCTATAAACACAACAGTCCCCTTCCTCAATGACGACAGTATAATCCCTGTATTTTTAACGTGATTCCTACCTTCATCTTCCCTCAAATTTCCTTGACTGCCGAGGCAACAAGGTCTCCCGGCGGAAAAAAATACCGCACCGGAAGGAAAGCACGCATTAACTCAAACCACAAAACCACCTCGTACTGTTTCCGCGCAAAAAACACTTACACCCACTGGGCTCTGCACAAGTGCAAGAGAAATCTCGAACACTTTCCATGGGCAGTGCACAACTGAAGGTCTTGTGGTCAAAGCCCACTGAAGCAAATACACAAGGCCGGTCTTGCAACGCCAAGCTCCAAATGGGACTCGTGACTCGAACAGATTAATTCGAGATCTTAACACAAGTTGGTGGATTCATAAACGCTAAAACTTTATTTTAAGAAATATATAAGTAGATGTACTTGCATTAACAAATACAGCAACAAATATTTATAATGAACAGGTGCAATATTCTGATATAGTACATCTTAATACTCACACATGTCCATATTATGAAAATCATACTAAAAAATAACTCCATCATTAAACTTGATAAAATCATTTACTACACTGAATATTTTACCATATTTCTACTAAATTCTACATCAATCGAAATTTTAAAATTTTGAAAACTGAGAAATTTAGAGATTATTATTATTATTATTATTATTATTATTATTATTATTATTATTATTATTATTTATAAACTAGATATTTTGATTTTAATGTTCCTAGAGGTGAACTTGTTTTTTATCCTTCAAATTACTGAGAATAGGCAGAAGAGGATTCTTGGCGTTTCGTTCGACCGCGCATGAAAAATCTTCACGCCAACCACGCGATCTGTTCTGGCGCTCCGCTCCCGGGGCACTGAAAGAGCAGCTCGAAGGTGCGACTTCATCGCCCGTGCAATCTTGATATCGCCTTCCATTAGGCATCCTGTGTATTCATCTACTAGCACGCAGTCTCTTATTACTGCGAAAGGCTTACCTCGCAGACATTACTTTACTAGTCGAGCTTTTAGCAGTTTTGTCTATGAAAGTAATAGGCCTGATCTCTTCACATAATTGAAGTCGTTCTTAAGAAAGAAAACCGCTGACGGCTCCGTTAATTGCTTGGCTGGTTAGCCGCAAGGAAGTTGTTTTAATTATTGATGAATGAATTATTGTGGGTGGAGACTGTGACGAGATTTGCTGAAATTCTAGCTCTAAAACATAGTATTAATAAATTGACAGACAAATATCCAAGGATGGAATAACGGAATGATAATTCATGTTTATCAAATTTTCCCTAAATGTCTGCGTTAGTAAAAAAGCTCTTAAACGGGTTTGAATTTTTTATTATTATTAAATCATCATCATTATAGCCTCATCTCATATCAAATGCCACCAACCTGGATTCAGGTCCTACCCAAGGACATAAGACTCCCAAAAATACTGACGTAGAACATGGCAGTGGCCAGGAGTGGCTCATTTTGCAGCAGTGTATTGGAGACGCATTAATGTCTAGGATGATCGTGCGTTTCCTCACCTCTAGGTATGGAACATAGGGCCGCAAAGTCACTAGTGGGAAACCCTTAATAATAATAATAATAAAATAATAATAATAATAATAATAATAATAATAATAATAATAATAATAATAATCATAAAATAATAATAATAATCATAAAATAATAATAATAATCATAAAATAATAATAATAATCATAAAATAATAATAATAATCATAAAATAATAATAATAATCATAAAATAATAATAATAATCATAAAATAATAATAATAAAATAATAAATTATTGTATTGGCATTGCTATTTTACCTTCAGATTAAGCTATAGACAAATTTTATGAGCTCAGGCGGTCGCTTTACTTGTCAACAATACACTGAATGAATCTTCAAAATACAATGGCTATACGAAAAGTAAGGCCATAAAGCGCATATTCGTGCAGGCAAATTTACTTTTCGCAGCTTGTACGACTGTTGAATAGGGAAAAACTAGCTGGAGTAAAGCAGCGTCGAGTCTCTCGTGGTGATGCCGGTGTAAGACGAGCGTTCTCATCCCCTCTGCCACCAAGAGCGGAACGTGCGCAGTATTACGCTTCCTCCACGCCAGGGTCGTGAGCGCCGACGCGTTTCTTCCGAGTTCATGGGGAGGACTTCATGTCACGGCTAAATGTGACAAAGTGGGCAAGAAAATTCAATTTCAGATTCATGCGTAAACACTTTCAAAACAAACGATGCACGACGCTGCAGAAGGGGGTCTGTCTCCTTCACGAAAATGATGCTCATCTGCTCTTCGCTCGAGCAACACATGAATTGACGTCATTTAGTTGGAATATTTAAAAACCACTATTCTCACAGGCCCCTATCTCGCATCTAGCGACTACCTGTTCTCTAAAAGAATACTGCAGTGAAAAACTCTTTCCTGATATCGACGAGATACAAATCGAAGTGGGGAAGTGGCTTAAGGAGTTGGCGGCACTCCTCTACGGCCAAGGAATGACGGACGTCGTCACACGGTTAACAAAAGATGTTGAAATAAATGGGGTTTCTTTTTTTAAAATGACGAAATACATGTACTATTTTTCCTATAAGTTTCATTTAAGTATATGTAACGGTGTACGTGTAAAAACTCTTATGACCTTACTTTCCAGATATCTTCGTATCTTCTCACGCCTCGTCACGGGTACCGATTGCGGGCAAAGTACATCAGACAAATAAAGCAAAAACTGCTTATATGTCTAAGAATAACTATCCACCCAGAAAGCCATATGTATCAAAGCTACCAATACACGACGGACAGATTTTCTTCCCACTTCCACATTCCAAGTACATCAGACAACTAAAAGCAAAAACTACTTATCTGTCTAGTAATAACTATCCCACCCAGGAAGCCATGCGTATCAAAGCCGCCGATATACGACGGACAGATTTTCGTCCCTCTTCCCCTGCCACACGCGCCAGTCGATAGAACATCCTCGAGTTCCTTGGCGAGAAGGCCGTCCCAGATTTCCGAAAGCGGTAAAAGCATTTCAGTGTAGGGTGAGCAAACCTCAGGGAGAGAGACGCTTGCCCGTAAAAAGAGCAAACATTCAGGCGGCCTTGCCTCCAGGCCTCCTGCAGGCCAACGAGCGCAAATGCAGCCGTAAATCTAAGACTCGTCCAGGAATCCAGTCGAGTCGATGCTAATTGGCTGGTAGGGAGGTTAATGAACTGGGAAGTTTCGCGAAAATGTACGACAGAGAAGTGGCCAGATATAACTTGCATATAAATGGGCACAGCCAAATCGTCTGCAACACTTTATAAATAAATGTCAAACCAGGTTGCCCACCAGCTGCCTGAATCAGTTTTCTCCGTATTTGCGCTGTATTCCGGTATTCGTTGCTTAAAATTGACGATCTTTGGTTTGCGAGAAGAGCTGGGGAAAGTTTACCACTATATACATTGATTTTAAATTGAAACGAACACATTAATAGCTTTACTTTTCACCCATAACTGTGAGGCGAATTCCCTATTCATTTCGGGCAATCCGTAATAGAAGGCTATACTATACAGCTCTACGCCTCCGGCAGTATGATACGAAGTATACACAAGGTATGTTCAATTCAACGTCACTACTCCCCTGAAAGCTATTCGCCATTTATTATCCGTTTCACATTAACACTCTTCGCTCATTTTTAATTCCGAACATTTTTATTTCTGAAATGTTACAAAGAAGTCAGCATAAACAATAAAAGCATGTTTTTTTTTTTCGAGTGGAACCTAATAGTGTCATCGAGCTGTGACTGGATAGGAACGCGAGCCCCATTATCAAGAAGCGGCGTCTTTCTTGAATTAAGGTTCCGCCAGTACAACATTTGACGTAAAATGAGCGTTCGCTACTTAATCATCCCATGCATGATCCAATAAATCAAACTGGAAAACCCTCAAATAATGTCAGACAATTCTCTACCGTAATACATTCAATTTACTAAAGTTCTATTTAACATTAAATTATAAATTTAAAACAATTTAATTATGTCGCATTAACACTTTGTCCCGTCATTACACTAACACTCGTCTCAATACTCGGTCTCGTACCCCTATTCAGACACAGCTCGTTGACAGTTTTAGGTTCCACTCGAAAAGGAATCGGTTTTACTGCTTATACCGGCTACTTTGTGCTTTTTATAAACGAACATGAACGGAATAAAAAAAGGAGCGAGGAGTGTTAATGCGACACATTTAAATTAATACATTTATTTGAAATTTCATCAACAAGTCTCTCCCCTAAGAAATATCCTTCTTATTTCATCAACAGAACTGCTCCTACAAACTTACCCGCCCATTGCAAGCCATTTACGAGCTCGTAGCACGAGAATAAAAATCCAATGTGAAAAATGACAGCCACGGCGAATCGTGATCCCATAGTTACATACGCAAGAAGCCATCAACAAGTCTCTTTTACGCCCCGGGGGTTAATCTTTAACGAAAGTAAAAGCGGCGTCTGCCGCCGCGAGGCGAGCCATGCGACGAACGACGCTCCGGCAGCCGCGAGAGCGCAAGGCTACTCTCTCCGTGAAATTGGTCCCAAACCCAATTTCAACGCCGATATTAGCCGGCGTTATCCTCGCCGCGGCGCCTCAATTTAGCACGCGACCAACCGACCGACCGACCGTCGGAGCTGCTTCCGGACTTTACAGCCGAGCACCGCCCGGGAAGCACTTGATGTCTTTTTCACTACGTAAAAGACTGCTCCAGGCCGCCGCAAGAACCCTCTCCAATCTAGCCTCCTTTCCTGCCTGCAGGATTGCCACATGTATTCTGAAAATGTCCCCCCAAAAAGGCATTTTTTGGAAGTTTAATTACTCTTAATGTCGAAGGCATTTTCAGGTTATATTTCTTTCTTTTTAAAATTTTTATTCTTCTTAGAATGTTACCCATTTCTGACACCCAACAAAAATTCTCTAAATCTGGCAACACTGCATGGCTTAGCCGTCCCGCCTCTTTCACCTTCCCATCTAGTGGTAATTTGTAGCACGTCTCGTCTATTGCGGTTAACTTGCTCTTCTTTTTTTCCCTCTCTTTCGCTTCTTTTATGAGGATCATAAATTATATCGCCCACTTGATTCGTTCTATTTACGTATCTGTCCGGTTCAGATATAATTTCTCACTCTTTTTTCTAAATCGTCATTCCAGTTTAAGAAACTTGCTACAACTAGAATCGTTTTCTTGAGCTCTGGAAAACCTACCATCCACTGGGTTTGCTAACATTAATTGAATTAAGAATAAATGGCAGGAACGGACGTTGACAAAATCTAATAATCAGAAATACACGTTACCGTGTAATTACAAGCTACTTGGCATTGAAAAACTAGCTATACATTTGATATAATTGTCTCACCACCACTATTTTTGCATTTAGGGAAATGAGGGCTCAAGAAAACAGGCGCGGATAAAATCAACCCGGGCTGGCATTTTTACAAGCAACTAATCACAACCCCCTTCAGAGTGGTCACTATTTTCTGAAACACATTTTCTTAACTTTTCCCGATCATTTAAACACAATTTTCACTAATAAGACTTTTGGAGGAATTCACATGATTTAAAGAAAATGTTAAAGCAAGCTTGCAACTAATTTGTCGGCTGTTTTTTTTCCACGAGAAAGTTCAAATTTAAAAAACCTCAATAAAAATAAACTGAGCAAAAAGTAATTATAGGAATAATTCCAAGTTGTATAACCTGAAAATTTTCCAAGACTTCAAACGATTCTTCCTTAAAAATTTCCTGATTTTTTTCTCAAGGGAATGAAATTCCTAAGATTTTCCATGTTTTCCAGAAAGTAGCAACTTTGCCCTTATAATAATTAAAATTCTACGATCTGCATATACTTTACAAGTCAATGTTAAAAAACATTTGTGCTTCCATACTTCCATACGCTGTGCTTACATACACAAATCCCATACATGGATGCTTGTATCAAACCTCGACATGGCTGTCGTATCCGTACTTAGGCACTGACGTGCTTGGGGGGAGGGGAGGGGGGCTAGAAAGGAAATGCCGCGCGTGGAGTGCAGTGCATCCAAGCCACCGCCCCCTGGCCCGGATTCCATCCCCGCCCGCTGACCCGGGACCCCGCGCATTGCGGCTCGTTAGCTCGCGTGCCAGCGGCCCACGCCGCACCGCACCGCACCGCGCCGCACCGCACCGCACCGCGCCGCACCGCGCCGCACCGCACCGCACCGCACCGCACCGCACCGCACCGCACCGCTCCGCACCGCTCCGCACCGCGCCGCACCGCGCCGCACCGCGCCGCACCGCACCGCGCCGCACCGCACCGCGCCCGCAACCACGCTGACCGGCGGCAGGCCCACTCCTCACGGAGACGCGTTTTAGACACTATAGATTTTTCAAACAGCTCCTCTGGCAGGTATCAGCTGTTGACGGTTTCATCAAATCGGGGGCTTATGTGTCCCTACAGTGACGTCACTATGGTGACGTTCAAGCTCCCGCTTGAAAGTAACCGTCATAAGCTGATACCTGCCGGCGGTACAGTTACAAAAATCGCACTATAGCTGTAGAGAAAATACTCTAAGAAGGGGCCAATTTCACAGCTCGTAAAATAAACCAAAGTCTTGTTGGTTGATGGCTTTGCAGGAAGTTGTGTCGAATCCTTTTGCAAGATAGCCATCTGCATACGAACGCATTCACGAATTGACCACAAGGACATGGCCTGCAGTTGTTGCCAGCAGTGGATATTAAAGCGGTCCCTTCTTTGAGTAAACTCTCCATAAACAGCTATGCTGCTGTCTCGAGGAGAATTCTAGTGTCTGGCTGCTGTGATCGGTAGTTTTCCGTGATTTCTCCGATCAACACCAGGCGAATGCCGGAGCAGTACAAACGGGTCACGGACCGCGCGCGATCTTTCCTTCCTCTTCCTTGTACTATCCTCCTCACCTCTTAAACACACACTACATGCACTACACTACCACACATGCCGGGACCTTTGAACTTGTCTCGGCTGGGGCGGTGCCCCTCTGGTGGGAGATACCTGGAGAGGGAAATGTCCCCGAAAACCCAGGTCGCCGGATCTCACCAGCCAACAGGGGAGGAATCACCGCTACATACTAAATGAAACATTGACTACACTAATGGGATTAATGACCTTGGTGACGTGCCCGGAAACATCAATCCACCAAACCGCGCCGTGGCGACAGCTGAGGGCTGTGGTGCCCGGGGATGGGAGGGAAGGGTGTGACATGCCGCAGCCGATTAGCATTCATGACCGATCAGGGGGCGGATCCAGAAATATTTCGGGGACGGGTGGTTAATACCAGTTCGGATTCCCCCCTTCATAAACATTTCAAATTGCTCCAATAATTAATATAACGTTAACATTGATTTAGAAGCGGTAATATGCTAGTACACAGAACGTCATCAATATTTTATTTATGTATTGATATTATTTATACAGCTCTGATGAAAGTGAAAAAACATCGAAATTTTAGCACAAACATAATTTTCAAACAAAATTCCTGTTGCCAATTACCTTTTGTAAAGGCATGGCAAAAGACCTACATCAGGAAATTTTTTGGATCTGCAAACGTTTAAATTATCTCACGAAAAGCGCATTTATAACGTTCAAATACCTTGTTTTTATTTTGAATATAAGCGTGAGGTATTATTTATAGGGTGACATTTGACTAAACACTAAGTATTTAGCAAAATTCGTAGAGTGGGAAGTTCGAAGTTCCAATCCGTGCGGTGGCAGCATTTTACCTGTAATTTGACACTAGTGAAATTGCTGGGTAGCAGCCTGGATTAGAAATCTAAAGAACAGCTGCCTTGAACGTATCCGTAGTTTCCTCCGAACGATTTCATGTGGACGCCGGAGCAGTGCCCTCAAATAATAGACACGCGAGATCTTCTACGTAAGCCCCATTCGTATCCATAAGCTAAGCTGATCGACGAACCATGATTTAGCGACCAACAGCGATTCCCCTTATACAGAAAATGTAGCTCGTGAAGAGGTAACAGAAGCAATTCATAATATATATATATATATATATATATATATATATATATATATATATATATATATATATATATATATATATATAATTATATAAAATATATTTGAAAAAATATTATTTTCCATGGGAACGACTTTTTTTATAACATCTTTCGTAGGTCGCTGGAACGATCGATAGGGCAATAGTGGCCCAATCTGAAATTCGGGGGCTGATGAATCGACGCATGTTCTTTCGACTAAAATTTTTGTCTGGAGACATGCAGTCATGTTATGAAGAAAAAAAATTAATTTTACTCTAACTCCAAACAACTTCAATCCATTCACTCACATTCCCTAGTTAACTTAAATAAGTAACTTAATTTCTTGCAAGATGCCTTAAGACGCCAGCACACAGTGTTGCTGAATAGGTACAAATACAGTTCCCCAAAATAGTTTTACAATGGACAGGAACCCCTCCCCTCCCATCCGTTTATTATTATTTTTCACAATAACAGAAATGAAATAAAAAATAATAAAAAGATCACGTGGGAAACATCAAACACCATCACAGTAACGCCATGTTTTATTCCGGGCGGCGAGGTGTCTTTCGCATGCAAGCCGTGTGAGGCGGCAACGCGGGCGAACGAGGCACCGCCATCAGTCACCCCGTGACAGCTCGTGCATCACCCTCGAGCACGCGGCGATTTGCGAACCGACACCTACTGCCCCACTCGCGCCCTCATCCCAGAGCGCCGTACGGCACGGACCAAAGAAAGGGTAATGGAAGTGGGTGAAACAAGATTCACACAATCAGGCCCCAAGGTTATTATCTATTGGACGAACGGAACATATCATTTATTACCGTACGTAGATTCAAAACTTAACTGCCCGATCTGGGTTCAAACAAAACATTTAGGTCGTCACTCTGATTTCCTTCGAAACTATTCAACACGAAATCCGAATGTCCACTGTTTACAAAAGAACACCAACCACAGTATTCCTCGTAAAACAGGTCCATTACTCGAATATCAGCAGTGCATTAAGAACAGATTTGCATCATTTTCTTAATTATTAGATCACTACACGCTGTTACACCATGTAATCTCCTTTTTCTAATATCGAATTCTCAACGGAATATTAGTCTGATCTGTGTTCTGATATTCTGCTGGTCTAGTTGTGTAATGAATGAAAATTTAGATGATTATATGGCATATTTATATACTTTGACACTGCCTACCACTAAAAGTACAAGTTGAAAACCCAGATCGATTCTAACAACCTACAGCAGTAGCAGCACCCATCTGCATTAAAAGGATCGGTTCTGTTACATAATATTCTAAAAGGCTCAAATTCTCCACATCCGATTTTATGCGAATCTTGTACTTTGCAGTGAAATTTCAGAGAGTAAGGAAATCAAGAGAAATCCAATGGCGGATGTTCGCTCAGCAGTATTCCGGCCCGAAAGCGTGAAGATGACACGCAGTGGATCGGATAATTGTCAAATTATATGCATGGAGATTTGTCTTCGTCTATCATTTCTCCACAAGGTAAAACTCTCCATATCTTACGCGGGGGATCAGAACACGAAACGCTACCGCAGAGGTAGATGGAGACGTCAGTGCTACTTAGATCGTAACAGCTTCCTGTAATTTCCTAAATCGTCCAAAATTCACCACATCTGATCTTCCTGGGCACTTCGCAGTTCTACGGAGCGAGAAAATACACAGCTAGCTAAAAGGAAATTAAATAAATTGAGGCAAGTAGTGGCTACGCGATATCTTGTGCTTAACACATGATGATTGCTTGTGGGAAATTTCCCTCTGAAAGTATCTCCCCCCAGCAGGATATCGCTTTAGCCGGGACAAGCTCCCAACAAGTGAGTAGCGAAGTATATGTAAGTGTGTGTGAGCAAGGGACAAAACAGATAAGAAAAATAAAGGAAAGATCACGCGCGACCCGTGGCCCGTTTGTTAGGCTTCCATTTAATCATAGTGTCCTTTGACAGTTCATCAGCTGCTAAGGTGTCATCCAATCGGGAGCTTAACCGTCACCATAGCGACGACACTGAAGTGACATTTAAGCTCCTCATTGGATGACGTAACAGCTGATGAACTTTATTAATGGACACCATAATTAAATCGAAGTATAGAGCACTGCACGGGTATTCGCCAGGTTTGGGTCGGAGAAACCCTGGAAAACTAATGATCAGAGTAGCCAGCCGCCAGAATTCTCCACCAGACAGCGACTGAATCCGACCTACCAAGCTAGTATTGAAAATTCGCCGTCGTCGAGACACGAACCCTAGGACCTCCCCGGTCAGAGTCGCCGCAGAGACCGCGGCAAAACTCGCTCTGACCCAATCTCAGCCGGTTCTTCGGAGCGAGGAAATCAAACGAAATCTCTGGGCGGGCGGCGGGCGCGAGCTCGTTACGAGATATCCTGGGGCGAACGCGACGCCGCCGCAGCTCTCTGATAATAACCCTATTAGCGCGAGTGCGATCTTCCGGGCCACACCGCCCCCTCCGTTCTCTCGTTTTCGCGCGCGGCGCCGGAAATCTCATCTCCATCTCGCCCTCGAGATTTCCGGTTCCCCCTCGAGCACGCGGCGGCGGCGCGGGCCGGCGGGCGGCGCACAGTGAAACACCGAACCGTGCGCACACGGCGCGGCGCTGCGAACACCCCACAACGTCAGGGTATTCAAAAACTACAATATAAACAATAATTATATATTTAATATACAATACTACATAAAAAATTTACGGGGTGGAATTCTGAAATATATTGAGCATTGAAAGTACAACCGGAATCTTTATTGATAAAATATTTTAATTACACATCCGTCAGGGATTACGAACAAATATCATTGGCATTAATCACGTGCCTAGTACCTTGAAGCCTGTAGGTCTAGATGATGGCAGTACTAATGTTATGAGAATTCCAGAAAACATTTAATTACATCCTCACAGCGTAATAAATAGCGAGGTTGGTTAGCGATTCCCACTTTGGGAATTAAATAGATGACATAACCTGCGGTGAAGTTGTCGGTGGTATTAGTTTCATTGTAATGAAACACTGTTGTAATGCCTTCTTTTTATAGTCCAAGCACTTTTCATAGCTTAACATCGTCCTCAGGACTACTAATAGAAGGCAACTTACTACAATTTCTAGCCTCTAATTTCCACAATACTACAAATTTTAAAAAATTAATTCGATTTACACATTTTGTTTTGTAGTAGGACTGAAATTAATAAAAGGAACATACAAGGGAGGACATACCAGGGATGCGTTCGTTATCTTTCAATGCATAAAATGGGGCGTTCCGATATTGGAGAGTCAAATATTTTAACAAATAAGAGATCAAGGAACAAATGTTCTACGTCTCTCGAATCGGCATCAGCTCCCCTCCCCGTTCAAGCCACTCCTACGAAAGATATTTAGATTTAAATAAAAGTTCAGACAGATCATCAGCTGTACGAGGTTATCCAATCGGGAGCTTCGTTACGACTTAAATTTCCTGTATTGAAGCTCCTAATTAGATAACCGTGTCTCAGTTGATCTGTCACAAGCCACTATTTAAACCAGAGTATTGTAAACAAGCTAGTATCTAACTAACCTTCAGTCATTTACGCCGGAAATGTTTCCATTTTCAATTTTTCGGCAGTGCCAACCGTGAACAAATACGAATATAGAAACGCTTATCACCTTTACGCCCCGATTGTTCCCCCGCGGAACGTTCGACCCAGCGTGCGGCGGAGGTTGCATAAACGCGAGGAGCGATGTTGGCGCAGTGCGGTACGAATGACACTCGTATAAAAGATTGATAAGCGGGCTGGTAACTAACTAGCCCGCCGACATATACTCCGGAAATAGTTCCGTTTCCTTTTTTTCCCCTCTGACAGCACCGGTCGTAAACACATGTGAATACAAAAACGCGCTTCTCCTTTATTCCGCGGGCTTTCGACCAATCGTACGGCGGAGGTTGCATAAGCGCGGGGGCGACGCTGGCGCAGTGCTGAGCTGAGCGGCGCTGTTCCGAGGTGCCGCTATCCGCGAGCCCGCCGCCAAGCGGGGCACTGGCCCGGCCCGCTACCTTCCTTCCGGGGCGCGGCCCGTGGGAAAAGGCGAGCCCAGCACCCCACGGCACCCGCGCACGCGGCCGTGGCCTTTCTTGGCACTGGCTTCGCGTGGGTTCCGGCGATGAAGACAAACACGTTTACGGGACATTTAAAACACTCTTTGTCAAAAAAGGAGGGATAGTGAGCGCACAGCTTCTTCGCATGCCATTTTACTGCGGTGTTTCACAGAATTGCGTTTGAAGGAAATCAACTGTTTCGGTGTCATGCAATCGGTAGGCTGAACGCCATCATCATGACGTCACTGTAGTGACGTGTACGGTCCCTTGGACAAAACACGTAACAGCTGATATCCTTCAAACACAACTCTGTGAAAACCGCAGTACATGTTCAACATATCCATTGTTCTGATGAAACAGCAAATAAAAATATACGTAATATTACATAATGTACGTAATACGATTTTCAGCGACCGATTTCAAGCGACCTGGGGGGCAGTAGCCTGTGAACCGGCCTGCCTCGTTGCAGCAAGGCTGTCTGTCGCTTCGGCCACTTCGTAAGTTAGTAGAAACACAACACTTGCACACAAACATGTGTGAGTATTTGTACATAAACACTAGTGGCAATTTTTCAGGAGATGAAAGGCAGGGAAGTCCTCACGTATTTTCTTCTTCTGAGTGAAATTACCAATAATATATCTGATATGATGTTCGAGGGAAAATGTGTAACGTTTAAGTTGATATCTATGAGGAAATTGTCTCTGGTCAAGTTTTAAACTGCGCGCACTTTTAAGCTATGCATAAAAGTTTGAAGAGGAATTAATATCCTTTCCTTCTTTAGTGCGTAAATCTACCATATCTCACAACGTTCCTGCGAACTAAAGAGGAAACATTTATTAAAGGAGCTACAAAATTCATGGAAGGATATCTTTATGACTCGCACTGCCATCTACAGGGCTCTCTTAATCTATGCTTCACATGCATGATGCCCACATGAGGCCAAATAGGAAAGATAGATATGTCTCTCTCTATTTTTTTAAAAATTGATTTCTTCTCGTTCGACATTTCTGTCTCCCGAGGAGTTTGAAAATAGTGACGTCTCTTTTATGCTATCACAAATCCACGTTAATCTTTTAAACGTTTCGATTGAAAGTTTATTAAATTGGCTTCTTCGTCTTTCCTCCTTTTAAGAAAGTCCTACTAATCTACATCCATCTTGCGACATAGAATTTTCCAAAACGTCACGCACTATATCGGATACGATAGAGCCCAATGGAGACGTCTTATGTACCAGAAGATAACGTCCCGGAGTTCGCGGAGATGGAAGAAAATACCCGGAATTCAATCGCTCAATCCTATCGACAGTAGCTAACTAAATTAAAAGTAGAAATGTAATAAAAAAAAAGTTCAGAATACAACAGTTGTAATCGGGGAGAATAAATTGCCGGAACCTTTTGGGGATTATTATTCGGTAACAGCGTGCTAGTTCGAAACGCTGCAATGTCCGGAAAGAATGATTTGTCTTTAGTGCTCTATTACGAAAATTACCATTCAGCGGGCAGATGAATATTCCAGGCTTTAAATTTCCGATTGCTCTGCAGTCAAATAGACGGCTTCTAAAAACTACGGCTCGCAATTCCTGACTGATACGTTAATACTGCAACCACACCCAGTGGAATAGGCGGAAATCTGAATCGTAACTTCCGTAGTCACCTTTTCCGCACCTAGAATGACGTCAGCATTGCAGTAAAATTTTACATTCGAAGACAATCGACAATAATAACTATGAAGTGCAGTTCTGAAAACCTATTGTTCCACAAGCTAGTTTTACGATAACACGTCACTTCGCCTACCTGAGTTTTCATTACCTGAATCAGATACTTGAAGATGTCGAATGAAGATAATCGAAGATGTTCGATCAATTGCATATACGGTATTCAATTGCATGAAAAAGATGACATGGTGCCCTGACTTGAATACGAAGAACTTTTCGACAGTATAGCGATCAACAACATTGGTTCATCACAAATTTAAAAAGAACAATTTCCCAAAAATTCCTTCATTAGAGCACATTTAACGACTGACTCTTTCTTCCTTCTTTCTTTCTTTCTTTCTTTCTTTCTTTCCTTTTGTCTTCGCGCATCGTCTCATTACGAACCTACATTTTCTTCTCTAACTTCGATTGCTTCCCTCCCTCCTATTCTATCCTATCTTTTCATTTTTTTTTGTTATTTTACAATTTTCATCTCTTTCTTGATTCACCTCTTTCCCTGTTCGTCACTTTTCGGCCTTAGAACGATCCTGCTATAAACAAAATAACACAGTACGTATTCATTTATTCATTCCTAGACCAATTTCTCCAGTTCCCCTTCAACTATTCGTGTCCATGGAGCGTTCATTATAGACTGTTCTATTGCTCACGGAACCCCACGAACATTTTGTGCTTTTGTTTTGAGGAAAATCTTAAAAACCAAAATTTGGTTTGGGGACTTTCTCTGGACTAAAAAACGGGACACACAAAAAAATTCTCGTGTTCCTCAATTAAAATTGTGTGCTAAGTCACACACAAACTCACAGAAGCAGAAGGTTCGAATTATTGGATATCGGTAGGGATAAAGCATATACAAGCTCAAATGACGCGATAGCTCGTTTTCCCTTCTCAGAACCACCACAGAATCTCTTCCTTCTTGATTTAAATAGTCAGTGAAACACATTTATGTGGTACACGAGTGTATAATCTACTCGTGCTCACTCTTTTATAAACTTATTCAAATCTAACGGAATACATTATGATAAATTAGAAATTGTTGACGGCACTTTATGTCGATGTCACTGTGGAAGAAAATGGGACATTTTGGCGTGCCGTTTTTTCTTACAAAAATTTCGGGACAATAACTAAAAAAAGGAGACTAATACGAGACGTCTGGTCACCCTAGGCAACCACCCATACAGCTGTCAGCACCGGACGAAAAGTCGATTTCTTCGTCCCCATTACTCCACGCCTTCGCGGGAGACTGTATTGCAGAGCAGGGGCCCAGTTCAGTATCGTGACAGTTTCCCAGATTCTACAATCGTTGCTCTCTCAATACACCTTGTATTTTCAAAGTAGCATATAAACAAGGACATTCATAATTTCGATTAATAACTATTTCAAGAAGCTAAACGTTACACGTACTCACCCGCAAACCCAAGCAACCAATAGAGGCTGTATTAAGCACGTGTATTTGTTCACATGAGGCTTCTAAAGCTGATCAGATCCTAGTTAACATACTAATTCCCTAAATCCAAAATGTTTGTGATACTGTTTGATATCTAGTTCCTCCATTGTATAAACGTGAAGGGGAGCAAGCAATTTCAAGAACAGAACAGCACGATAAAGGAGTAGATAGCCTGCAAAGATAGGGGGATTCGAGTCACCAGTGCCCGACTTCGACTTATGACCTAGGCTGTCAATGGTTTTAGCGCCCTTTTAATTTGCTTTTTTTAAAACATTAAAGCTATTTATAATATTTTGAAAAAAGTGTTGTACGATAATTGTAACCGACGCAAATATTGTGTAAATGTAAATAATTGATTATAGTAAAGTATAAATAATTCTCACCACGATACTGATTAAATAAGTATACGATACTTTTGTATTCATTTTATCTGTATATATCAATGGATATACATTTGATTAATTAACACTTTCTTTTGTTACAAATATGGAAATAAATACTTCTATAAAAAAACATTCAAAAGTTCGCCTTTTGAAATTCTGAATCTGAAATTCGTTCGCCCCCAAAAATTGCGCGCCCCAGGCTGAAGCCTACTCAGCCTGTGCCACTGCGAGTCACCAACTCTCGGATTTCCACACTACAATGGATGAACGATGGCAGAACCTCCGCTTCCCTTATAGGAACTCGTTCGAGGCGCATCCAACCGAGAGAGCCCAGTTGCCGGGGAGCGGCGCTTCCGGCGGCCGGCGCCGCGCTGACAGCCGGGGCGCGGTCGCCCCCAGCCGCGAAAGTGGGTTAAGCGGAGAGGCGCGAGCGCGCGCGCTTCGCGGCGACCTCGCTGGAAGGGGGCGGGGCAGGGCAGAGGTCAGGAGGGGGCGGGGCGCGGGGATGGACGTGGACGCCCGGAAATCTCCCCCGTCGAGCTTCCACGGACACCGAAATAACAGCGCAATCAGGTCAATCTCTGGCCAACGGCCACTTCGGTTCAGGAAGGCGCCAAGCCAATGCGGTTGAAGCTAGTACCGCGATTCTTTCATTCACCTGGATATTCCACACCTGAAACTTCCGTACATAAATGGTGTATCTATATATCGAAATATATATTTTCTATCATTTCAATTCTAAAATCGTGATATCAAGGTAAAAACAATTATGCATTAACAGCGGGTGTGTTCAAAATTGAACAGATTGGATGAAAGACGGTGTCTCAAGTTTGTGGAGAAAATTCCAACTTACGGAGAGATAATATAGAACATTATATAATAATAACAGAAAGTTGTACGCTTCACATGGATTGGAAAAAGAATGAAAAAAGTGAATTGTCAAGGACACTAAATCTACTTCATCCGTTTTCTTTTTTAAGATCAGTAGTAAAGTTAATTTATTTTTTCTGTGTTCTGAACTCCACAGGCAGTCAAAAGTACGCTTCCATTCATTCCATCAATTTGAGTGAATTGTAGTTACAAATGAACCTTCAGTAAGTTCATGTCTTTTATTATTTTAACGTGGCCTAGTTTGACCAACTCAAACACGACCCACACAATGGCCACTCAAAATAATTTAATGCAAGTACAGATATCTTAGCCCAAGCCGTTTATCTCATTGGTCAGCGTGTACACTTTACATGACACTACTTCGGGTTAGATTCCCGGTCGGGCAAAATTAAAGTGTACATTTTCCTGGCAATGTTCGAGTATATGTTGCTGTGTGACGATGAGAAAACACTTCTCAGGTTGAGAAGGCCAGAATACGACGTGTGGATGTCTACGTGCCAACCACACGTACCCCCTTAACCCATGGCCGCGTTCCTCGGAGGCTATGGCCCGTACACACAAACGGATCTCTTAAGCAGGCAATGGATGAGAGATTTATTGCTGCCTGGAGAACGTAGAAGACAAAAATTTTGGAGACAATTCCATTAGTAAAATAAAGCTACTCGAGAAAAAAAAGTATGAAAAACTTTGCTTCCTTCTGCCAACGAAATAAACTTACAAACTAATCTCTCCAAAAGAGCGTCCTCAAAGCGAAACAAGAAAAAATCGCAGCTCTGCCAGATATTGCGCATGGAAGATTGGCACGGTCGAGAACACCAGAGACATCTTTGTAATTAAAACTGCAGCGACTCAACTTCCCCAAATGAAACGCCAGCGAAAGAGTAGCGCTGGTGTCAGTAACACGACCACTTTTTTGACAGAAAACAGTTCCCAGAAAACACGACAGTAAGAAAAGTTGCGGAACCAGCTGCCGCGATTATTTTACAAGCAAGGTTTGCTGACATTCTGGCAAACAGCTTGATCGTTCCAATTGGTGGAATAATAGCTCGCTGCCAAGAAATCTCACATTCTTCGTAAAATATAAGCACACTCGTAAAATTTACAACAAAATACTGTTCGATAGTTGTTGCTAAAACAAAAATGCTAACAAGTTGCTACATACTCATAATATACTGCATTGTTTCAACATCAAAACACACAGATCTTATTATTCTTTTTACTACAACTTCAATTAGTTGCATTTATTCACTTCTTACGTTGTCGTTGTTCAGAGAGTGCGAGGTGATGTGGAATTTGCACAACCCATACCTTAAGAACTTATACTACAAACTTAACAGCGTCCCCAAAATAGATTACAAAAATCGCAACAAATACATTATAAATGTTCTCTTGAGTATATCCACATTTTCCAGCAGACCCAAATTCCCCGATTTTTTCTCCACCTTCTCCTTTGCCACCCTGCCGCTAGCCTTGACGCCCGCCCGCACGTACCTTCTGCGTGTTCGGGGGACCGACCGCCGCATTTTCGGGGCAATCAGCGACAGGGCAGGCGATTTCGTGCCGGGTGGCCTGCGGCTAGCACGTACCGCGCGGTCCGCCGGCATTTCGTCTCCCAAAACAACTTTCTCCCGCTTGCACGGACACCTTCTCTGCGAGGAGGCAGCGCCGACAAAAAGCCGGCGAAACACAATGCGGGCAGAGAAACCGGCAGGGCGACCACGGCGAGAAAAAGAGACGGGGTAAATCTAAAATATACAACGAAGGGAAGAAACAAACATAACCAGAGGCGGAGAGGGTCAAGTCAATGCAAAAAATGCCATAGAGAAAGACAACTAAAAAATGGAAACGTGAAAGGAGAAATGTAAACAAATAACTGGTAGTTAGTGTAAGAAATAATTAATTCGATGTAAAAGACCGTCAGGAGAAAAGAAACAATAAAAATTTACAGAAAAAAGCGGGGTCGATACAATTAAGGAAACACACTTTAAAGATGAATTGCATAAGAGAGTCAGAAACTACAAGAGCAGGAACCAGATGTCCAAATAAATAAATATATGCATTCGAGGGAAAGTGAAAAACGAAAGAAAGGTAAGAAAAACAAAGTGTAGCCACAATAGCACATACTTTCTAGCATTATTTCTTGTTATATAGTTTTCGAAAATTCTGAGTTCATCGAAAATAGGTCCTGCACCAATTTTTTAAAGCGTCCTTTGGCCTATACCTGGGCAAAAAAAAAAGAAAAAAATCAAGTCTTTTTCAGAAAATACTTGAAGTAATTGCCAAGTTTCACGCATAATGACGCAATTTTTTTAAATTAAAAATATTGTAGATGACCATAATTATATTCGTTTCAAATCTACATACAGACGTTTCGCCATCGACCAATTTACAGGTATCAAGGATCCACAAAACGTTTATTCTGACCACTCAACGCATTAGAGAAAGCAATTTACTACAAACAGAACAAGATTTATCCACTTTTTCGATACCAGGGCCCGAATCTAGTTTTTCCGCCAGAAAACCGCCGTTTATTGCCACATCATTACAATACTTGTTTTACTACATAAGTACGTAGTATATTACGGCAAGAAAGTAAAAACGAGCGAATAACCAAGAGAGAAGAGTAAACAAGCAGAAGGACGAGAAAAGAAAGATCTGGAGATGGGAAAGAAGGGAGACAACCAATAATAAGAGAATACAAATGTAAGTGAAAGAAAGTACGAAAGGAAAGAAAAAAACTACTTAGGACAGAAAAAGTAAAGAAGCAAGAGAAATAACAAAAAAACCAAGAAAACGACGAAAGGGAAAAATAAAAACGGAATAACGAAAGAAAAACGAAGAAAGGATGAACAAGGGAACAGAATGCGGAAATAAAGCGTAGAAATTGGAAGAGAGGGGGCGGAGGGGGGCGGGGCGGCAGACAAGCGTGGCAGGCACTGCAGAGCGCGCCGCGTCGCGTCGCGCCGCGTCGTGCCGTGCTGCCTGCGGCGTGCCAGGGGCGGCAGCGCCGCGCCGCGTCGCCCCGCACGCGAGGTCGTATTTCCCCTCCCCCTCCCTTCCCCATCGCCCACTGGCTGCGGCACGCGACCACCGCCACCGCACCAATCGCCGCCTCCTCCTCCTCCTCCTCACCCTACTACCTCCGGGCTCCACACTCAATACTTTCATAACACACGCTGCTGGCTGCATCGGGCGTATTGACCCAACCGGCGCGCTGGCCAAGGTTATGTTTTGCTCCCGGTGCCCCCAACCACCGGACCTCGCGTTAATCGCAATCTAAAGCTCCGCGGATCGAAATGCATTTTCATTGACCAATGCAATTTAGGAGGCAGCCAGGGGAGAAAAATTAAATGTCGCGTGTTTTAGATTTATTTTTCAGTTCTATTTGTGAGTGGAAGGAAAGGAGTGGGTTCGGCAGTGAATATCAGGGACATGAGTGTCTGCAATCCACATCGGTGGAAAGTGCTGGCTGATGAAGTGGAAGAAGCCAAAGAAGTGATCACTGCAGTGCTTATGACTCGGAGGTCCTAAGGTTCGAGTCTCAAATGGTGGTGCGATTTTCGATCTATGTAGCTAGGTGGAATTCAGCCGCTGCCTGGAGGAGAATTCCAGCGACCGACTGTTCTGATCGGTAGTTTTCTGTGGTTTCTTCGATCAACATCAGACAAATGCCAGAGCAGTATCCTAACACGGACCGCGTGCGATCTATCCTTTTTCTTCTTGTCCTATCATCTTACTTACATTACACGTACACACGCACTACACTACCGCACGAGCTGGGAGATTCCCTGGGTGGGGAAAACCCCGCTAGGTGACGTGAAAGTCAGCGCTCATCATTACTATCCACCATCTGGATCTCATCGTCCAGTGAGGCAAGAACTCTGTCAAACACCCGTGATAAAAAAAATGCACTACTTACGGAACTAATGACAACAGCAATTGACGCGCCCGGAGACACGAAATAATCAAGCCATTGTTGAACCGAAGACTTTACGGAGGCAGCCATAGTACTGACGAGATACGAGACACGCGGCTAGCAAGTAATGAAAATAACGGTAAATAGGGAGAAATGACGGGTTTATGACAAACGTCATTACGTTGGGCACTGGTATTTAATGTGGACGAGACATTTTATTCTTAGCCGGGGCGAACACGAAAAACAAGCGGTGTACTATAAAGCGTGTCGTCTGAATATTTCAGCACTGCGATGGGTTGTTTTTAGCGATCGTCATCAACATATTCGCATTAACGGCGATACAGTTGGGCATTGAACGTCACCTTGACGATTCTTCAGGAGATCCGCTAACAGCCAGAAGACTAACGGCAGCGGCCGTTTCCCGCTGGGAGCCCGTGGCGCGAGCGACTAATAGGCAGAGTAATTGCCACTGCGTCTGGCGATGACGCGATAAGCTCAACAGCTTCACTAGACAGCTCTCACAGCGGCGGCCACCGAGGACGTGGAGATGCGAGTAAATGCTGTGCGATGGGAGGGGCCGCACGAAGACATTGCAGCTCCCGTGGGATGCGCGTCGATTTTTTCATCGCTGGAAGAATTTGCTGAGGAGTTTTTCCTTCGCCGTATTAGCTTCGTGTAATGTCGTTGGGAAAAGAAGTTCTCTTCTGAGAAGAGTTACGAACGTTCCTGTAACGTAGTACTCTTCGAAGTACTAGTTTTCCCAGTCATTTTAGGTAAACCAATCCGACATGGGCGCATTTAATATAGATAAGAGAATGCGCCGTAATCCACTGGAAAGTGATGTGTGCCGAGCCATCACCCCAAGCAGGGCACAATCTTCCTCCCAGTCGTCGGCGCGACGGAAGCGGCGGCGACGGCGTCTGGGTCAGCGGGGCGTGGCTCTATTCGCCGTCAAGGGGCGGTTGCTGCGGGGTTGGTGGCAGTGCTCGTGGAACAAGAGAGAACGAATGGGATGAGGGCGAGACGGGGTGGAGGGGGATAAAGGACGTTGCGAGACGAGAATGAGCGGTGCAGCCCCGGACGGGAAGAGGCGAGCAAGAGTTAGGTGAGAGAAAAGGCGAGGTGGGGTGAGGTCTAGACAGTGACGGGCAGAGCGAGGAGTGGAGAGGGGACGGGACGAAGCGGGGGGGGACGTTAATTTACGAGAATGGTGGAGGGAGGAGTCGGGGGGGAGGCAGAGGCGCTGTGAAGCGAGAATAGGGAATGGGAGAGAAGGGTCGGTACGGGGTCTGGGCGGCGGGGTGGGGAAGAGGCGAGGAGGAGGAAAACTGAAAAACGGGGCCCGACGTGGCGGGGCGGGGCGTGTCGTGCAGGGACGGGGCGGGCCCGGGCAGGGCGGGGCGGGGTGGGGCCGAGCAGGGCAGGGCAGGGCAGGGCAGGGCAGGGCAGGGCAGGGCAGGGCAGGGCAGGGCAGGGCAGGGCAGGGCGGGGCGGGGCGAGACGGGGCGAGACGTGGCGAGACGGCGAGACGGAGCGAGACGGGCTTGAGACGGGGCGAGACGGCGAGACGTGGCGAGACGGGGCGAGACGGGGCGAGACGGCGAGACGGCGAGACGGGGCGAGACGGAGCCGACACGGGGCGAGACGGGGCGAGACGGGGCGGAGACGGGGCGAGACGGGGTGAGACGGGGTGAGACGGGGCGAGACGGGGCGAGACGGGGCGAGACGGGGGCGAGACGGGGCGAGACGGGGCGAGACGGGGCGAGACGGGGCGAGACGGGGCGAGACGGGGCGAGCCGGGGCGAGCCGGGGCGAGACGGGGCGAGACGGGGCGAGACGGTGGGCGAGACGGGGGCGAGACGGGGCGAGACGGGCGAGACGGGGCGAGACGGGGCGAGACGGGGGCGAGACGGGCGACGGGGCGAGACGGGGCGAGACGGGGCGAGACGGGGCGAGACGGGGGCGAGACGGGGGCGAGACGGGGCGAGACGGAAGAGCCGGGGCGAGCCGGGGCGAGACGGGGCGAGACGGGGCGAGACGGAACGAGACGGGGCGAGACGGGGCGAGACGGGGCGAGACGGAACGAGCCGGGGCGAGCCGGGGCGAGACGGGGCGAGACGGGGCGAGACGGGGCGAGGGAAGACGAGCAGAATCAACGCAACGCGGGCCCCAAAGGACTCCTCTCCGCCCGCCTGCAGAGCTTGTGGGCCCCCGCGCGCCGGGGCGGCCAGGATAAGGCTTCCCCGGAGGGCGCGAGGGCGGGCGCTCCGCTTTCACCCCACGCACGCACCCTTCACTCTCCACTTCGCCCTCCCAGCAAATTCGACACTCGACGCCCGGACAACGCCAGGGAGACACGGGCTTATTACGGTGCTCGTAATACTTACACCCTAAATCAGGGTTGTCCAACTGACGGCCCGCGGTGCTATTTATTGTGGCCCGCGAAAGATTATTCATGGAAAGTGAAAGTCCCTTTCAGCCATGTCGGGCGACAGAATATTGTGCACCTATCGCATGCGCCCTGCCGGGATCAAAGCCGCCTTTAATGTTAAAATAAGTTAAGTTTAGAATTAAAGAATTATTTTTCTGGTAAATTCCGAAATCCAAAATCATCTCCATGTGATACAGTGCGTTACCCAAAGTACGGCCTGATGGTTGCATTCCTCTCACCTCCCCATTTCAGAGCAGACGGGCAAACTGCCGAGATCAACACTACGGGTACGTCAGGTGTGGATCGCCCGAGTAATGAAAATATGACCCGCAACCGTATTGAAGGTTTTAGTTGTGGCCCTTGAGGACATGCAAGTTGGCCCCCCTGCCCTAAATGAACAAATCTGTGCTTCATAAACGCAGGGGGTTTTACTGTCAACGAACCATATTTCAGAATAGTAGCCATCGTTTCCAGTAACTGTATTCTAGATTCTAGAATTGTTTTTCGTTATACATACACTCCTTGTATTTTCAGTAAGGCATATAAAACAAAGAAAATTAAAATTTCGACTAGAACGATTTCCAGCGAGACTTTACATGTTCACATCAGCAAATCTAAGCAATCACAAGAGAGAATTCGGAACAGGTGCATTCGTTTACTTCAGGATCATTCTGAGGCAGAACAGACCTTAGTACAATATATTAACATTAAGTAATTATATTCCCTAATTCCAAAATGTTTAACGTGAAGGGCAGCAAGCAAATTCAAGATAAGAGGGATGAGTCACCAACGCTCGATTTTGTAGCGTAATCTACGAACTGGCTGAACAAGCCTTATGATTGAAATTGACAACCCACAGCAAGGAGTCTCAGAAGCTCACTCGGAAAGTTGAGAGTTACCAAGTAAAAGGGAAGGCACCGGGTTCGACAGATTATCCACAGATACTTGTACCAAATAGAAGGTAAAATAAAATATAAATAATTTAATAGAAAAAATATCCCTTCGGGTGGCTCATGAAGAATGTGGTAGCTTACTGCCGTGCCATCCAAGGTTCGCTGAATCTGTATCTTTTTTCATGCAAATCGTCCCAGTTTCTATATCGGCGTGAAGAAAGAAAATAACTCATGCAGGGAAAGTAAGCTAGGTACGATGTAGCGAGTTCATTGTCATACTCGTCACATGTTTTAACCCTTCCCACAGGCGTGGATAATAAAAACGGAATCCATGCCTGGAAAAACAGCTAGCTAGCTAAAGTCGGATTCCAAACACATACATATAAAACAAATAAAAAATAAAATCGATGGGGCTTTTGTCTTGAGGCACGGGAAAATCGTCCGCCACCAAAGGAATGTCTTCTGCCCGCCCGAAGTGTTTCCGAAAGCATGGTGAGAGCAGAATGCAGCTATGCAAGGAACTGTCACCTGAAGCCATGCAATTGGGGCAATCGTACTGAACTGTCACCGACCCCAACGCGCGGCGACATCACGTTGAACGACGGAAGAGAATTTGCAAGCGCTGGCTGCCCGGCGGGAGCCGATGATTATGGAGGAGGCAGAGCTGCCAATCAAAATGTTCAGCTACTGTTCTACACGCAACGTCATCTCTATACCGCCTCAAATCAAATCTGAAGCTGATTTAGCGATATAAACTGTTTTGGTAACAAAGGAACAAACGTTTCTTCTTACCGAATCCTCGATGCTAATCTGCCAATCGAGCTGTGCCTTTTTGGGAAGGTAGGTAAAAGGCATAGTGAAAGTTAACCGCAGGATGCAATAGGGATACGTCCAAATTAGAGACTTGTTTTTTACTTTTTCGCTACCTCCTACGCAGTAGAGAGAAGTTTTGAAATGCCGCGCGAAAAAACGGCGAATTTTCGGCAGAAAAACTTAATACAGGGGCTACGAAACGGTGGTAACGAAAAAGTGGATAAATCCCGTCGAAATATGGAGGAAAAAGAAGGAAAAAAAGAAAGAAAACAAACAAACTAACACGCAGTGTAGCAAGAATCCATGTTTTGTAAGTCCTTGATACGAAAAAATCGACCGACGGCAAAACGTCTGCCTGTGAATCCGTCGGCGAACAACGCTAGCGGGGAAATCGTTCAGACAATTTGCTCCAAAACTTATACTCCACAGTTGATCTGACTGATATCGCGGCCCCTGAACTTTGAAACTGATATATTAATTTTGGAGGTACTTTACATGAAGTCCCTGGGACATTTTCCCAATAAAAAAAAGAAGGAAAAAAAAACGCACAACAACAACAACACTGTTGCTGTTTTTGGAGAGTAAAGGACTCTACGCACACAAATTATCAGGATATGAACAGTGACGTTCCCGCATTCCGAACGGTTTAAGAGAACGGTGCAGGTCTTATTTCCGTTGAAAACTGATTTTTCGAAAATTCAAAAATTTTTAGGCATCTACATACAACTACAATTATGAAAAGACATTTTTCTCTGAATGAAATCTGTTCCTTAAAGATAGATTTCGAAATACGGTCATGTACAACTTCCTACAAATTTGAGTACTTTTCGCGTAATTTTGCGTGAAAGTACGTGCTGTTTTAGCACGACTAGTTTTAATTTATTTGTGGGCTCCGCTAATCATCACCATTTCCCTTCGCACGTAAAAACGTTCTGACCCCTCTTCCTCCTCCATTTGCCGTGGGTGCAGGCCGGCCGCGTGGGCGGGCGGGCGTTCGGAGCGGCGTCGGAGAGTATCGACCGCTGCGCGCGGAGGTCGCCGACCCCCTGCGCCGGCGCCGCTAACGGGACCGAGACCGGCCTCGCGTCCCGACGCCCGGCGGGGAGGGGGCAGCGCCGCCCCGGCGGCGGACTGTCTGCTGCAGCGGTGCAGTGCGCTACCGTGTCCCGCACAAGCCCATGCCCACTGGTAGATACAACGCCTTCCTTGGAGGTGGGTTAATACATACGCAGTGTAGCACTAGCGATGGAATAATGTTCAAAGTTAAACCTTAGCTAATAAAACGCGGTGATTTTATAAAAATCATCTAGGTTCGAAAACATTTACCTTGATGTCGCATGCCTCGTTACCACGTTCTTAAAAGCCCTCACTGGATATCGGTACCCATTATAATTCGTAATGATTTTATTTCTTCATAAAGATGAAAAAAAAAAAAAATATTTCAATCTATTACACATCAGCTTCATATTCATTTTGATGGTACAAAACTGCATCCCAATACTATTCCCCAACGTTTGGTTAAGCTTACGACCTCGTCAGACACGCAGGCCGATGTTATTGCCACTAGTTTTCCTTTTTTAAACTTCCGATTGATCCGTTAAACCATTATATTACGAGGTGGATTTGGGGAAGTGAAGTGGTCGATAGCGCATCTGAACATAACATCTGCTGTACCGATGCCATATCGCCAATTTGAGTGGAGCTGCAGGACCGTGAAGATTATGGCTGGTACTACTATAACCAAGTGCAAACTGCGTAGTGTTATTCCCTTTCGGCAGGAAAGGAAGAAGGGAATAATGCAGCAAAATATTAACAAAAGATGGACCGGGTATACAGTGTTAAGTTTCATAAAAAATAAGAGTAAGTCTTTTTGTCAGTCAAAAGAAGAGTTGCCATCTGGAAATAACCTCATTAATGATAGCGCCCGCCCTCAGTGCTGCTGTAATCAACTTCTGGAGCAGATGGAACTGCTTGATGATCAGGTGTCTACCCGACAGCGCCGATCTCCATGTCTTCCTCGACTTAAAGATTGGGTACAAAACCAAAGATTCTAGACCAATGAGAAGTTTCGAAGCAAAGTTCACGCCCATCTCACATCACTGAGAGAAACGTTTGTTGAAGAGGAAATCGAAAGCTTATTCTAAGAAACGACAAATGTCTGAATCTTTATGGAGATTGTGAAGAAATTAATCATGTTTATCAATAACGTTTGGTAATAAATTAACTCTTTCTTATCTTCATCTTTTTGTGCATCGGAAATGAAAAAAGACTCCTGTATCAACACGGCTCTCTGTGCTCGCGAAATACGACGATTGTATCCACCTAGTGCTAAAAACTCTTTGAGACCCGAACTCCACGAGTAAACCTGGCCTGTAGAAGCTCGTTTGGCAATTTGTTTCAGAATACGGGAACGTGCCTGCCCATATCCTGCGTAAAGGGGCAGATACCACATGAAGGAGATCGGATTGCATGTTCGGGGCACATGACGTTGTACTTGTACCAGTACCAAGTTACAAGGCAAGAAAACTAACAGTCGACCACAATCCGTCACGAACAACTTCCGTTGTTTCCTCATTGTCTTCGGGACGGGGATCCTGGCTAGCCGTGCGAGCCCTTTAACCGGCAGCACAAGGTACCGTTTTGTTAAACCAAAGAAGGTGAAAGTTGTTCCTTTGAACACAAACCACGCTTAATCCAGATGGATGAAAATGAAAGTTTATAAAAATAGTATTTAATAATCGTAAGTAAGTAATTAATATCGTTTAATGCCCAATACCAAGCTTCGCCTTCAATATATAATGGTCGTGAAAAGCAGGTCCAGATTTGTAGTGATAAGCGCCCGGCTTCAGTTCCTTCGCGTTTTCTTGTATTGCAGCGTCTTCAACGAATAACACGACTTTGACAAGACGCAAAGCAACACCTGAACCTCTTGCGATGTATAGAAGTACCACATCACTATACTTCGACAGATCACAATTGTAACGGTGACATCCAATCGGGATCTTAAACGCCAAGCCAGTGACGTCACTATGGTGACGTTCAAGCTCGCGATTGGATGACACTGAAATAGCTGATGAGCGGTCAAAGGGCACTGTAAATAAATAAATAGAAGTATATTCAGCCTAGATGGCGTAATCTTACGATTACTTCGGCCTTTCCTTACTTTTCTTCTCTCACTTTCATCACAATTCGCTGAGTAATGGAACAGGATAAACAGGAATGAGCATTAAAGTAAATCACGTTACCCTCTGTGTGTTCTGTAGACGGGTAAAACTGATGTTATCATAACCGCGCGCTCAGTGGTCGCTACCTACAGCAGCGAGGCTTTCCTGTTAGGCCGTGCTCTCGCTTCGGCCATTTCACGCGTTACGACAGTACTACACACACGGTGTACCTTAAGGTCCAGTTAAGGACCAGTCTCTAGTCAAATATTCAACCGTTTATTATATCTTTAAATTAACAACAGCTGAATGAAAACGTGATTGGGACATTTAAATAATTATTTGTGAATGCTTGTACTTAAAAGAGCTGTGTTAAATTGTAGCTCAAAAAAAAATATGTTTAATATTAAATACAGTATCTTTAATTATTTTTTTTCATTTTCACTAGTTCTCATTACTAATACAGGTTATTGTAAGTCTGGTTCCTACAATTTTCTTTCTTTGTTTTTCTCGCGCCTCTCACTTCATCCTCTATTCCAAAGTTCAACAAACCGTCGATCGCGAGGTACTTGAAGCTCGCGGAGAAATTTTCGGTAGATCGCAGTGTCACGCTCAGGTTGTCTAATCTGGAGGTGTTCCGCTGAGGTCGGGCAGATGACTCACGGAAACAGATGCTACGCCACAGCCGCTCATCTGTCACTGCCAGTCTCAAAGATAATTGTGTGAGCTTGAGGTTACGTCCATCACACGATCTGGTCAGTTTGTTGCAATCGCGTATTTCTGTTCAGGCTTCTGGCAGCTCTTAAAGGTTAAAGACTTAAAAACTGTAGGTTCGCTCAGAAACTTCATACGTCCGGCACCCACTTCTCTATATGCTGTACAAGCACCTCGCGGCTGTTTGATCGCTCCGCAATGTGTTAATGCAACGAACAAAGAAAGATCTTACAGCACAATCTGATCAATGTACGCCACATACAGTGCAGTACATCAGATTGTTCGACTTGAGCTACACATCAAAAACTTATATTGCATGTGTATATAGAATATTATTACTTTATAAAATACTGTCATGGATAATAGAGATTATGCGATCATGATGTATCTCAAGAATATAGTTAGCAGCACACACTACCGCCAGAGTTAGGAACACATTCCGATCCAGCATGACAGATCGATTGGCATGCTACACAAGTCGCCCGCTAAATCCGGCGGATAAGCGACGTCCGCCCTCACTTTGAGTTTGCGCACGCGCAGAGGCTAAAAAACGCAGTCTCGATGGCTGTGCGCCAGTGGCGAATTCTCCGATACACCGCGTATACCGCCGGTATACCTAGTAAGTCCAAGTGTATAAGAAATATTTCATAAGTTTGGTAATCCTCTAAAAAGTTAGAGATTTTGAAAGCTTTAAAAGGCATGCAAAAAAAATTACTGTTTTGGTACGGAGAGCCAGTCCGACTTCCGCATCCGTTAGCGCTATATGAAGTGCGGTCGAGTGAGAAGTTTCAAACAATTCTTAATGTTGTCCAGAGAATTCGCTAGCGCAGGCGAATGCACCGCATTCCAGCGCGATAACCTATGGCTCCTCATGTTTCAAGGGCGGGGAGAGGGGAGGATGCGCGTCTGGGCAGTCGGTAGGCACCGCAAAAATATTGCGGTGAACACTGCTTCTCTGCTCGTTCGTAAGTTAGGCTTCAAGTTTTTTTTTTTTTTTTTTTTTGAAAATGTGTTAATGATGTGTGTTAATGATCCAGAAGTTAGCGGTTTGTCTAATAATTATTAAGGATGGAATTTCATAGTATCGGGATTTCAGAAAAGCTCAAAAGAAAAGACAACGGTAGAGGTAGCTTCCATAAAGTGCGGTATAGTGTACTCAAAATAATGACGAGGATTCGTTACTGCTGTACGCTCCGCTGTGCTGTGCTGTGCTGGGGCGAGTGGTATGAGCGCGGTGGCGCGGGGAAGTTGTTGCGCTGCCCACGCGAGCAGCTCTGTCGCCCGTTGCGCGTTGGTTTAATTGTAAAGGATCAAAGCGTAGACCGTCAGCGCTTCTGGAGCCCTTCATTGTGAGACTGAAAAAACAATGTTCATCACTCAAAGATCATCCAACGTAGAATTTTTTTTACTTATTTACCCAACTTTCATCACCAATCTCATCACTTTTGGACATTGCTGCTTTTGAACATCTTATGTTTGTTCTGGTATAACTACACTTATAGTCGTAATCTGGCGCTTACGTATATTGTTCACTTGTGTAGATGTAACAAAAAATATAATAAAATAAATAAAATAAAATTTTAAAAAGGCACCATAACGGCCGGCGTCCCTTAAGATTTTACAATCCACCGTCCGATAAGAATCGAAACAAATAAGTTGTAGCGAAAGACAGCATTCGAGTACTCGTAAACCAACAAAACGTTTTTTACTTGTATGACATTTTTTCTCATCAGAAGGTGGCATTATTAAAAATATTGAACGAAACATCGCCGATATCACAAACGGCGGACATTGTTGGTTATTAGTCCATCATCAGCCATTAAAACTAATCACCAAAAGGCGTGGCGAGGTTCCGCGGTTGCCCGAGAGAGCGCGGGCGTGTGGGGGAGCCTGCTGCGAATCCGCATTCCGCCACCGCCGCTGGAACGTCCGGGCCGGGCAGCCCTCTCCCCCCACCACTTGCCAGGACCGGGCAGATGGCGGGCTTCGAGCATACGCCTTCCCTTTGCGAATTACTCCCTTTCTTTTAAGAAGTACGTTGCCAGAAGTAATAAATTAGCCTTCTTCGGCATCCACTGGTAAATTCGGTTTCTTTTAAGACATGCGCGACGTTCCATTTTTAGCACTAGGGCTGAAAGTGAGACGGTGCACAAACGCCTATGAAAACAGTGAATGCAACAAAGAAAACACAATATCTGCGACTAACCACCTCAGCTACCACTGACTTTAATGTAACATGGTACCCATTTATGTGATTTGTATTCTTCAATTAAAATAGAAGTCAATATGGCTGTCCAAAAAATACGGCATGACCCACATGATAAACGTGATTTTATTTTGCAGAAAGGAATATGCCACTCGGCCTCATGTCGCAACCTTTCCTACTCGCAAAATAAAATACTTTAACCATTCATCATTCACAACTATTCTGGACATGTTCTGACAATTTTAATTCTGGTGAAATCTATGACAGGGATTTCGTAGACCGATCCAATTACAACGAACATCCCAACTGCAGGCAATGGTACGTTCTAAGAGCTAAAAATGCCAAATAAACTTCTATCATGAAATATCAATCATGAAAACCTATCACGAGTACAATAATAATTTATGACATGTTTACCAACAATAAAACGTTAGAAAGATTGGCGTATATCAGTTTCGTCGTCTATGCTCATCATTAATCATTAAAAAGTTGGTAAATTATTAAAGCCAACAAAAGCTCATCAGCAGATCGAATTAAACAAAAACGCCTAATTGGACTTGCAGTGAACATACCATCAAACACGCACGACCCGTGTGTATATTTCAGAGCGCGGCACAGCGGTCCTCCGGGTGCGTTTCGTCACCACCCTACACCTCGTTCATTTCCGGAACTCCCACGGCGCAGCGGGGCTCGCATTTGTCGACGAAAAGAGGAGCTCCGCAGAGGACTTGGGAGAGCGGCGTGGACAAACTGCGCCCGTCCATCAACCCTCACCTCCCCCCTCCCCCCCGCTCCACCACACGCACCACGGAATGCGCTTTCTTTCCAAGGAATAAACCCCACGTCGCCTCGGTGCTTTCTTCATAAGGCGCTTCATAAACTTTATGGTCACGGTACTTCGTGTCTAATGTTTCGAAGGAATGTCGTGGGGGAGGGGTGAAACAAGCAAAAAAGGAAGGAATGAAAGAAATGAAAGGCAGAAAACTGAAAAGAAAGCAAATATAAATAGCGAACGGGAGAAAGAAAATTATTACGTAATTGCTACTACGCATACAAACGCCAACAGAACAGCGGTAGTGGCGATCGTGACAGCCTGCAATTGAAACAAACTCAGTTCCCCCCCCCCTCAAGGGCCAGCCTCAATCGAAGTTGCACCCCTGCCTCCGCCTGTCATTCCATCCACTCCTTATCATCCGTAACTAAGGACTTGAGAAGGGGGCGTCCACCACTCCCTATTTTCCCTCTACCAATAGTTCGCCAGACCGGGGCCCTGTCGATAATCGGCTGAGGAAGTCACAGCCCTGCTCGGCTACGTCCTCTGTCGTCCCCTAGACCCCGCTGGGATCCTAGGGACCTTTGTTGAATGATTGTTAACGATTGGATAGGTAGTGAATGATTAATGGAGCGAACCCGTGGGGTGCATATTGACAGGGTGAAACGGGAGTACCCCGAGAAACCTGTCGCGAATTCGGTTTGCCCACCCCAATGTCCTCTTAGGAACCGCGTGGGATCGAATCCCGGCATGAGCGGTGGAAGATGAGCATTGTGATCATTACGACATAAGCCGTCCCCATTCCCCTAGTACCCGTGTTTGTGAGGTCAAAAGATCGATCCCCCACAATATGCCACAAATTTACTAGACGTGTTTTAACATCGCTCAGCTCAAGTCCGCGTTCGAATCGAATACGGACTGACGTTTGGATCAGTGGTCTCCCATAAAACATCCTGGCGAATGTCGGAGCCGCTCCCTATAAAACGGAGGGAGCGTCGTCTTTCCTTTCAATTCCAGTATCATTCAGATCATCCCATCGTCCTCAATCCTGTCGGGGCAACGTGAAGGAGTACCCAATTTAACCCATCCTGTCACAACCGACACAGCACAGCGGAGGGATCCACAGGGCGTTGCGTGAATCAGGCGCAGCTGCTAGGAAAAAAATAAATGGATTTCACCAAGAGATTTTTGTACATCAATTCCAAAACTTCCTACGTAGAGGAAGAAAGGGCATAACATATCGTTCACTTGACGAGATCCCCTTAGACCTGATTTACACTCTTCCTTTAATGAACGATTTCGAAGTTTTAGCGAACGCGCGCATGTGCTCTGTCGCTTCTGCGATTTCAGAAGCCCTACAGCGCATTCATTTATTTCGTTTCCAGTCACGTTAACTGGTACGATCATTAGTTCCATTTGTGTAGTGAATGTTGCCATTCCAGGAGGTGGCGGTGTTTCTTCGCGATGCAATGCGAGATCCAGAGAGAAGTGCATCTGAGGTGTGTCAAACGAGGCGAGTATAGCTCAAGGAAGAGGAAAGAAAGATCGCATGCGGTCCGTTTGTAGGAGTACTACTCCGGCCTTTGCCAGGTATCGTTCGGAGCAAGCACGGAAATCCACTGATGAGAACAGCCGGCTTGAGAATTCTCCGCCAGATAGCGGCTGGCCTAGCTAGTATGAAAAATCCGCCACCATCGAGTCCCGAACCCTAGGAGCTTCCGGTCACAGTCAGGCGGTCATGCTGGCTCTGAGCCAAACTCCGCCGATCCTCCAGCGCACGCGCAACCCCGGAATCGTTCGTCAAAAGGAAGCGCGTAAATCTGACCTTACGGAGGCGTCCGCTTCCGGCAGGTAGGAGGCGGCGCAGCGTCGCCTCCTATTGCATTACGCATGACCCATCGCCCAGCGCACGGCGCGCGTCGTGAACGCCCTCCCCACTCCAACTCCACGGAGAGGGTGTGTCAGTCGCGGCGACGCGTCATGCACTCGGCGCTAACAAGCCCATATCCGAACACCACACGAGTTAATTACATAGTCAAAAAAGTTACTTATTCTGATGTACGAACAGATTGTGAATAAATGTTAAATTAAAAAAATATGAGTTTCATTCTTTTTCTTTAGGTCTGATATATAATGTCTTTTCTCTTTCAGTAGTTACGCGATATCTTCTGGTGAGACAATATTTGCACCCCGTCACTGCATACCAAGCATTATCAACGTTCTC